>VZTY01025051.1:22149-33953 GCA_013400935.1 Turnix velox | reverse complement strand
TACATTTAAACACATACATTATATATATTTTCTTTTAATAGAATCATAAATAGATGTCCTTATGTCCTACAACTCTTCTTCTTCAACACTGATTTCCAGAATAACTATGCTTTATCCTAAAGATATGTCCTAAAGCTTGTAGATATCCCATGAAAGAAGTGATAGTTGGAACTCGATGATCTTTAAGGTCCCTTCCAACCCAAACTATTCTATGATTCTATGATCTGTATTACACATTCCTGTAATACAAATTATCAGCTGGAATCTGCAGCAAAGCTACCACTGGCTGAAGAGGGAGCAGAGCAGGTCAAACTTTGAAGTAGAAGTGAAAGCAGGATTAGCTTTGGGAAAAAATAAAATAAAAATAATAATAAAAAAAACCCAGCCAACCTCCCCAAAACAACAATTCAATAAAATCAGAAAGGCTGCTTTAAGATGACAGCATTCCAAAGTGATATTAGGAGTTAATTTGTTTTCTGAGGAGGGCTTTACGTTTATCATGTCCCTGTGATATTTTCTATCTGCCAAAGTAAAACTGAGCAGAAGAGACCCCATAGCAGGGAGCGATAACTTGTGGTGTCACATTTCACTATATGGAGTCTTAAATATTTATGTGCAAAAGTCATTTAGCTGTGAGCCTGTTTCCTGTTCCAAACCAGATGCTGTTGCATAAACTAAAAATATTTAAGGCAAGGCCTAGAATGATAAAGGGTTTCATTTGTAAATGGGCCCTGCAGATAGATGGTGTCATAGGAGAACCCTGCAGGCAGTGGGATAAGCTGGTCCTGTGTGGGTGCATAGATAGATGGACAATGAGTGGATTTGCAGTGATCTAAGAACTTTAAATATAAATTATTCACATTTATAATAGGTGGATTACCCTGAAAATCCAGTATTCCTGTTTTCCCCATGTAAAGATTTGGAGGCAGGGGGTTTTTAATAGAAATTGAAATCAAAAAAAGGAAGAAGAATGAGAAGCAGGAACACATTTAATCAAGGATTAGAAGTTTTATTGCAGGTCTCAGCTCCTGGCAGGTGCCCAGAGAGGTTGTGGATGCCCCCTCAATCCCTGGAGGTGTTGAAGTCCAGGCTGGATGGGGCTTTGAGCAACCTGGTCTAGTGGGGGCATCTCCCTGTCTATGGCAGGGGGGTTGGAACTGCATGATTTTGAAGGTCCCTTCCAACCCAAACCATTCTATGATTCTATAAAAAGGACATGTTTTTAGAAGGCTGGTGTTTGCCACATGACATTAAATTGAAGCAGGTTCAAGCTCCTCCTAGAAAATTATATTTCTGGTTTTAAATGCAGAGAATTTAATCTTAACAATCAATTGAAACAACCCCTGACATTCTCTGACTCTGTGAATGTAAAATCTGTCACCAAACAAATCTAAAACTACCTTTTCCAGGCTTCTGGATGGGTGTCCCTTGAATTGGGACAGATCTTAACATCAGAAGATGTTTCACAACTCAAGGAAACTTTCTACAATAAATAAATACCATCCCATTCCATGTTGCTGTAGATTCACTCTGATAATATTTTCAACTCTCTGTGAAGCTACAGCTCAGAACATGTGACATGCAGTAATGTGACACTATGATATTAAAGCCCTGCCTGTATCAACACTTTCATTTATCTTCTGAGCTACTTTTTGCTGTCAGACAAAACTATTTGACCCTTACAACTTCCTATTCTCCACATTCTGCAGACACTTTCAGAACTATGAGCTTTTGGAAGGAACAAGAAACTCTGGATACACCCCTCCTGAGTGCTGTTCAGACAGGCACAAGCAGTCAGACACTTCTCACCCAGCTACTGGGGGAAAATAAAGTCTTTGCTTGCCCTTAGTGGCACCCTGAGACATCCTCAGCCCTGCTGCTGGTGCTGCCCACCTCTCCAGTACCTCTCAAACCCTTGATGAATGTCCCCGTCCAAGCTTTTACATATTTGAAGGACAGAAGGACAGTTTCAGTACCTATCTGATTGCATGTAAATTTTTTTCCTGAAATTAGATGATGTTTCCAGCTTTATTTAGGGGCAGAGAGTACACCAGCAGGCTGTCAACCCTCAAACATTCCCTACCACTTCCATACCCTACTGGTTGAAACCAAGAAATACTGTACAAGTAATGTCTGAAGCAGCCAGAGTTCAAGCTCACACCTCTGATATCAGAATGGGCTTTGCTAAAAGTTTGCTCTGAAATGGAAGACAGGATAATTTTTTCACATAGTTTCAAGTGGAAACTCTGCCACCAGTTCTAGTCTTCCTGTATTTGTGTGCAACCCTAGGATGGCATCTTTGTTATCTTTGTTGTTGATAACAAACTTGCCTCCCAAAGTGACCTCTGTGTCCTCCCATCTTCTGGAACAAGTAGTGTCTCCATACTATAAGGATCTCTAAAAAACTCACTTCTGCTGTCTAAACAACTCCTTGGAAAGCAAGACCAACTAATCATAGAATCATAGAATAGTTTGGGTTGGAAGGGACCTCAAAGATCATCGAGTTCCAACCCCCCTGCCATAGGCAGCGACACNCTTTGCTAAAAGTTTGCTCTGAAATGGAAGACAGGATAATTTTTTCACATAGTTTCAAGTGGAAACTCTGCCACCAGTTCTGGTCTTCCTGTATTTGAGTGCAACCCTAGGATGGCATCTTTGTTATCTTTGCTGTTGATAACAAACTGGCCTCCCAAAGTGACCTCTGTGTCCTCCCATCTTCTGGAACAAGTAGTGTCTCCATACTATAAGGATCTCTAAAAAACTCACTTCTGCTGTCTAAATAACTCCTTAGAAATCAAGACCAACTAATAAAAAGGATCTGTGGTCTTCTCCATCATTAACTGAAGCAAGAAGGTGATCTGTTGAAAAAAACATGCTGACAAGCAAAGCTACTCCTGCACATGCTTCTTTGGGTTGACCAACTCTCCTCTGAATCAATTTTAAAGGCTGCTCCATTTGGCAAAGGGCTAAGAAAACCCCAAATACTCCTTTGGTCCAGTCCCAATGGATCTAAAGCAAACATGGAGGGGAGTTATGGGGTATTTTTGCCTTTTTTTCCTTCATTGTATTTGGGGCAGGTGATATGTGATGCTCAGCAATCTGAAATCTTGGAAGCAAATCAAATAACATGTGCCTGCCAAGATACAGTACAGTGTAGTGTTTATACATGTCATATAAATCTGATTTATATAATTAAACCAATAGAAGCAAGTCTTAATAAGTTTTCTCCCCAGACATTTGGCTTTTCCAAAGTTCCTACCTTTAGCACTTAGAGAATATAGTGCAGAGAGATTACTAATGTTCAGTGGAAGTGCAGAAAACTTAAGTGTTTTTAGTTCAACTAGTTTACTATTTCACCAGCTACAAACACTGAAACAGCAGAAGGTTCAATACACTCAAAAAACAAAGGCAGCGATTTAATTTAATATTTTAATAATTTAAATTTTTCATTTAGATATAATTTTCAAGTATTTTGGGGACTTTATTCTTACTTCTAAAAACATCATAAATGGCAGATTCAGGAGATACTATTATTTCCTCGTATTATACAATGAACAAATTCTTTTAATCAGAATAAGAAGCAATATTTTTTTCTCCTAAAATTGAACATAATTACTCCCTCTTACAAATAGGAGAGTGGAGAAAGGAGGGAGTCAGTCAGGTGCCCAAAATTACTGAGGGAACCTGAAGATTCTTAAAGCCTGATTTTGAGCCTGAGCAAAGTGTTACAATGAAATATTTTAATTTTAAAGTTTTTCTGTCTTTTCAAACTAATCACTCTGTAACCATCAAGAAAAGGGCTGGTCAGTAGCAGATGTGGGAGAAAGGAAAAGGGGATTACAGAGAGCAGCAGCACAAACATTTGCTTTACTCAGAGCAGATGGGTAGGAATTTAGAAAGATTTTTCAATTCTAAGGCCATAATGAAGGTCATAAAATAGTAAAACATTACAGCTTTTCCTTGAATTTTCAAGTTAGAATGCATTTTCATTCCACAGTCTATATTGTAGGCTGTAATCTTGCAAGCAGTAAGTCATTCCTGCTAAGCATACTGCCCACTGCAAAAAACTTTGCTAAGTTGTTAAAAATAATGCAAATAATAAGTCTCCAGAAGGAGGAAAATCATGTGGAAAGCTCACACATTACTTTTGGTTCTCTTTCTAGAGGATTTCCAAATTAAAAAGTTCTTAGTGAAAATAAATCATATCTTTATCTAAGAGGTGGTGCTTCACATCGTGCCTTTTTATATATAAAGCAGAATTTAGCAACAGCTCACCATGATATGACTTTGTTTTTCACTTCTTTACACTTCTGAGCACCAAAGCCTGCTTCTGAACCACTGCTAGTGAGCCTTGAAAGTATTTAATCAGCCACTAAAGAGAAAGAAATATTTAGAGGTAGAGTTTTCATTTAGTTTCATAGCACTAAAGGAGCAGGGAGGAACATGTTTCTGCAGTTTCTCAGGTTCTCAGAACTTCCTCTTGCAAGTGAGGAAAGATTGAAGGACTAGACTCCAGGATTTTACAAGTTGGATTATATTTTTTCTTTTATTCAGGCCAAGGGCTATGAAAGGAAGTGGTAAGTATACTAATTTTTCTGGGTAATGAGAGCAATAACCATTTCAACTTTCTATACTGAGGTTTTTTTGCATGTAACCATTCACAGTGATAAGAGATAATGTAGAATTGAATAAAGAATAGATTTAAATATTTTGAAAAAGGATCATGTACTTTAGCCAACATTCATTAATCTATACATTTAAAAATCAGAAGATTCTCATCATAGAGCTGTAAATTGATTTTTCATTTCAATTCCATTCATCTCTGCACATCTGAGATTTAAATCTGGAGCTGTGCCAACTCAGATCCCAGTAAACTGTGAGCATTGGTTTAGTCTAAGAAGATCTTATTTAGAAGGGAAAAAAAATGATATCCTGAGTACACTCACATAAAGTTACTTGGAAGTTTATTGCAAATAACTGAAGTTATTGAAACAAGAGCAAAAGGAAAATAGGAAGGCATTTTGAATGTTTCAAAACCTTGAAAAATAAGATCCAAAAGATTTGATCAGTGAAAAGAAATGAGAGAAGTCAAAAGCACCACTTAGGATTCAAAAAAACTAAACCAGAGGAAAACACTGAGAGAAAGAAATGAGTATGATTGACCAATTAAAATAAACACTGAGTTTTTATTAGCTTTTAATTTAATTTTAACTGATTCCAGACTAAATGCCTTGCATTATACACCTTAAAGTACCACAACCTTCCACTCCCTGATATTATGTGAATGGTTCAGGTGAAATTCACACAAGAATGAATTCAAGCTTTGGGAATTTCATACCTAGAGTTAAGTTTGCTTTTGAATACACACTGGTTTGGAAGGAAGAAGGAAAAGAAGGTGTTTCGAGAACTTTTTATAGACATGGTTTGTTTCAGGGACAGAAATTCAACCTGCATGACTTCAGCAAATATACAGAGAAAAAAAATCTTAGTTGGATGAGAATTTCAGACTTATTTCTTTTCCACTTTTGCTGCTGTTTGCTCTGGAAAGTTAATTCTGCACTTAGATAAACATGAGAATATTTGGTTTTCTTCTAAACATAAGTTAAAACTCTAGTGCTGTGACAGGTGCTTAAATGCACCTGTTTTAAGAACACTGGCTCTATTATTTTTTTTATTTTTTAATCCTTTGCTTCACTCATTCTTCCTAAAGAGAATTATTTCATTTATAAAATGAAATATATAAATTTATCAGTGAGGCTGAGACATAAGGCTCAGAAGCTTTTTCATCACCACCCTTATGAATTTCCTGAAATTCCTAATGGTGAGATAGTAATTAGAAAGATTAGGAACTGGAAGAGATCAGGCTTGAATAAAGCATTTTGAAAAGTCAAAGATTTAACATTCTCCAGGCATTTTTTGAGAATAATAGTGCTGTGATGAAACTTGGCTGCTCCCAATGAGTTAAACTCTAGGACCACATCTGTTAGTGCCATGTGCCATGGAAATATGGCCTCATGTCAAGGCAGAGAATGCTGCAGGGAATTCAGTCAGAAGCTCAGGCTTCCTCAAACCATCTCAAAATGCAGGTTTCTGTGCACTCTCAAGTTCCACACTACCCAGCTGCCTGCCAGATATAAAAGATAACTGATCAACATCATTTAAACAGAAATATTTTGCAGAGACAGCCCTCATGTAGACACTTCTGTGGCATCACTGGTTCAGCACACCTAAATCACTCCAGTTCTCCCAGTATATCTTGTATAATCTTTTTATTTTCAAGTATGTGAGACTAAACAGTCCAACATTAACTAGTCAGAGTGCTTTAAAATATTCTTTTTAATTATGCTTTTTACAAGTGCCTGGATTCCAAGGATTAGGTAGACATGGAAACCTTCTGAGAGGATGCAACAGCCCTTCAGCCTTTATTAAAGTCTTTCTCAAAATCAAGCAGTGTTTGAACACTTACAACCACAATAAAGTCAATGATGTGCCCACTGGGTCCTATAAATAGATTACCACTATCTTCAGTAAAATGTTTTTGACCATTAACTCACAGATTTTGAGAAAAAAAATATCAAATATTTGAATCTTGGAGGACAAACCACGTATTTGCTTCAATTAAAAAAATCAAGAACCTATGTATCTCCTTCTACTACTTCAGTGTGGGCTGAATTTCCATAATTTTAAGCTTACATGTTCTGTCCTTCAGAAAGTCACTCTATTTGGATTTTCTTAAGGTAATCAGAGCTGCTCTGTGTTTCTCTAATTACACATTTCTTTCCCCATGCAATATCCCTAAGTATGCAGCAACCATCCCCTTGCCAAAGCTTTCTGGCATTTTTATTCCTCTTAGAATCCAAACCTACATTTTTCTGTGAGAAAAGCTGAAGGAAAGACTGTAAACAGGACAATTATGTAGCAACACAGTTTAAAATGCAAGTTTTGCTTGCACATTATTATGAATATTTCTTTTTTTTACCTCCTCATGAGTTATGAAGGTGCAATTCTACTGTTCCTCAAGCACATACTTGTTCTCATCAATATAAATTGCAAGAATTCTGTAAGAGATTTTAAACAGGAGGTAGAAGGAATTAAAAAAATGAGCAGAATACTAGTAGAGTTACTCACAATCATATTAAAGTTCCAAAATCTCTATTCTGGGTCCATTTTGTGTGGCCTCATTTATCTGACACTGAGGAATATCTTGGGAAAGGAACCACCCAACTAAAAGTTCCACAAGGAATTTAGCCTGGTTTTCTATGTCCTTTAGAGATGCCAGAAACAGCTCATGGTAGAATATTATTTTTTCAGAGTTTTTGGAAAATACTCATTCACATATTTCCAAGAGGTGGGTGAAGTCAGAACTCAATTAATAATTATCATCAGTTTGGTATTTGGAATAAATTCTCTAGTGACATGCTAGAACAGAGGAAGTTTATTTTTTTTAGCCACAAATTTCCTGGGAGAGTTTTGTAGTCCTTGAGAGAGCTCTAATGGAAGTTAGTGAAAGAGGAGTTGGAGGCTCCAGTGTTTTTCCTTTTCTTCTGGAAATTATGAAGAGAATGATTACTAGGAAGAGAAGACATCTTGATCATTATATCAACCATTGCTCATAGAATAAACCTTACTGTGTCAATTCATGCTTCATTTTAAACAACACCAATTTCTCTTCTAATTAGACAACTTGAATTGAATGAGTTTCTGATCATCTGTTTTGCTTGAAAGGAGAAAAATACAAAAAAATACACTTTAATGTGCAGTTTTCAAAGGTGTAAGCCAATTGCTTGTTGGTTTATCAAATATATCAAAGAAGAACACTCCTG
Source organism: Turnix velox (assembly GCA_013400935.1). Classification (NCBI taxonomy): domain Eukaryota; kingdom Metazoa; phylum Chordata; class Aves; order Charadriiformes; family Turnicidae; genus Turnix; species Turnix velox. Next base: position 26,130 of record VZTY01025051.1, on the reverse strand, counting down.
TTCAATGGGGAAATTTAAGAAAGGGCTTTACCCTCCTCTGATTCTCAATGAATGTCACCAGCAGAATATTTTTAGGTGAAAAGCAGGACTTTTTAATAGGGTCCAGGATGGCAGGGGTAGGAGTAATGGATGCAAAATGGAAGAGGGGAGATTTAGGCTGGATATAAGAAAGAAATCCTTTACTGTGAGGGTGGTGAGACATTGGAAGAGGTTGCCCAGAGAGGTTGTGGATGTCCTCTCAATCCCTGGAGGTGTTTAAGGCCAGGCTGGATGAGGCACTGAGCAACCTCAGGTGTCCCTGGCCATGGGAGGGGGGTTGGAACTAGATGATCTTTAAAATCCCTTCCAACCCAAACCATTCTATGATTCTTTGAACAATGTAGTTCTTTCTTGGAGGTCATGGAATGAAAATGTAGTTAGCTCTGAGCAAAATTTGCAATCTTCTCAGCTGTTCTAATGCCTGGCCAAGTCCTATTGGATGTGTGCTGCTACCTATTAATAAATTTCCTCCCTTTGTCCAAGCAGGTAAACAGCCTCAGCTTTTGAAGTCTAATGATCTGAATTACATTCCCAGGCATCAAGTATACTTAGGTAATTACTTTGCATTTAATATGGAGCCTTTGCAAAGTAGTTCATAGACACTTGGAAAGGGTGATCAGCTGGGTACCTGCAAAACTCTTCTCTTAAATTGTGAGTGACTAAATAGTGAACTGAAGAGTGGAAAAGAAAACTGAAGATCCTGATTTGCAGTTCTTGTATGTCTGTTATTATCCCAGTTAGAATCATAGAATGGTTTGGGTTGGAAGGGACCTTAAAGATCATCGAGTTCTAACCCCACTGCCATGGGCAGGGACACCTCCTACTAAGACCAAGTTGCACAATGCCTCACCCAGCCTTGCCTTAAACACTTCCAGGGAAGTGCCCACCTCTCTGGGAAACCTTTCTCACCACCTTCACAGTAAAGAACTTCTTAGAAATATAAAGGCAATCAAAAAAGTGTTCTAAGCATTACAAGAATGTACAGCTCAACAGTGAAAACAGATCCAGATTGCAGCAAGCTTCAGCAGTGAAGTTGATTGTGTGTAATGTTCTATCAAACAGGCAGAGTTTTATAGATAAACTTGGTTTTAAAAATACAAAGAGAAGCAGCCATTTCAGCCTCATTCCTTAGATTCAAAATTTCTATTGCAAATAAGATGTTTTATACATCCTTAAAACTTCAACATGTCACTTGGCAACATCATGCATAGATTTTATTTTTCAATTAGTCTGCTCTGCAGCACCAAAACCTGAACAAAACAAAAGTATTTTGCAACAACACACAAATGCTCTTAAGACAACCCACTTGGTGTGTTGGCTGTACTGAAAGAATTCCACTATTGAATGTGTGTGAAGGCTGGGGAACCTGGAGTAGGCAGAGACATCTTTTGAATTACTCCACACCTATTGAATGGGTAGTTCCACATTTCTCAGTGCAGGTTTCAGAGCTTATCATGTTTTCAATTCAGTTTTCTCACTGATACTGAGAGACCTTTGCATATTTAAGCTCAGTGCAACCAGATGAATTAGAAGTACAGGGAACAATTGCTTAATATCTGCAAATATTTGAACTTCTCCTACCAGAACATATTTAAACTGCTCTTAGTTTAGTCTGCTTTTCAGGTGTGGACTGATTTTTTTGGGTGTGGATGCTCCAGGGAATGTCAAGTGTCTTCATAAGAATGATGCTTTTCTTGTTGTGCTTGATTCTTTTGTTTGGTGAGTTGTCTTTAAGGCAACACTGGCAAGTGAAAACATTCTTTATTCCTGACCCAGAAAAGTCTTACAAACACAGTTAGGTTTCTATACCATGAGTAGCCTCTTTAACTGGTGATCTAGTGCAACATTTTGCAGGCTTTTTTTTTTTTAATAAAGTCCCTTGAGAGGTTGTAATAATAGAAAACTGGCTCCTCATAACCTTTTGCTTTGAAAAAAAAAAAGAAGCAAAAATATATGTTCTTAATGCTCATGTAGGTTGCACAGAGTGAAGTGTAAAGTAGTTAGAAACACTATTAAAACAATTGGAGAAAACATAAAATGGCAAAATAATAGTTCAAGTATTTTTACTCTAGAAAATACAGTTCTTAGGTATCTGAAATTTATACTCATGCACCCTGATTGTAGATAGAACCACATTTCTAGGTTATCCTTTGAGGAAGGGATTATCACAACATTTGGCTAAATCAAGACCTAGAGGAAGTTGTTCATATGATGCATCATGATAATTAATTGGAATTCTGTATTCAGTGTCTACAGACCATATAAACCCCACAGAAGAAGCTCTCAGTAAGTATTTGAGAAAGTATTAGACCCTCTCCACCCAATCCAACACATAAAAGCTGATTTAGTCAGAATTTTATAGGAAAAGAGTGAATGGTGGAGGCATTAACCATTGTATTTCACACTAATGGTTCATGGAATCATAGAACACTTTGGAAGGGACCTTAAAGATCATCTATTCCCAACCTTGGTGCCATGGGCAGGGACACCTCCCACAGAATCAGGTTGTTAAAAGCCCCATCCATGCTTTTGGACATCCCCAGGGATAGGACATCCACAACTTCCCTGGGCAACATTTTCCAATGTCTCACCACCCTCACAGCAGAGAGTTTCTTGCAAACATCAAAGATTCTAACTAAATAACAGAAAAACTAATAATTCCACTCAATCCAATACCTAAAAGCTGATTTAGTCAGAATTTTATAGGAAAAGAGTGAATGTTGAAGGCATTAACCATTGTATTTCACACTAATGGTTCATGGAATCATAGAACACTTTGGAAGGGACCTTAAAGATCATCTATTCCCAACCTTGGTGCCATGGGCAGGGACACCTCCCACAGAATCAGGTTGTTAAAAGCCCCATCCATGCTTTGGACATCCCCAGGGATAGGACATCCACATTTCCCTGGGCAACATTTTCCAATGTCTCACCACCCTCACAGCAGAGAGTTTCTTGCTAAGATTCTAACTAAATAACAGAAAAACTAATAAATGTGGGTGATGATGACAGGAAGGTATCTCTAAGTCTACTTTTTTTTTTTGCATCTTGGTAAAAATGACAGCTCCATTGTCACACCTCTTACCTTTCCAACAAATGTTGTTGTTGTTTTTAGCAGGTACAGAAAGTTCTAAGTCTTTACTGCAACACCTGCTACAAAATGTCCCTGTTTGTTGTGCTTCTGAGATATTTTTATTCTGTTTTTTTTCTTGTCTAGAGTAAAGAAGGATCAAAAGTCTTATTATCTGACCCATCCTGGACCAATCTTCTGGTTCCTCTACAAGATTCTCTTAACTTCTTCCAAAGGGGTCTGTGAATGGGGAGGTTCTGCTGGATCTGAAAAAGTTTTCATTCCAACATTTATGGATAAAGAAAAAGGTGAAGGAGGAAAAAGCAGGTGTAAAAAGATGGGAGATTCTGCTACCTTTGCTGTGGTAATTTAGAAGTGTTCTGGAATTTATCAGACCCTTGCACTATGCAAAAGAAATGTTTGTCCTTGAATTATCCATCACCACATTTGTAGTATTTTTTAAAAACAAGTCTTTCTGTCATCACTATTTCCTTTTTTTTTTTCCCTCTGCTTTGAGATGAGAACAATTTAACTTGCAAATGGAATATTTTAACAATGTTTAGACATAAAAGATTAAATTCTTCAAGGTCCTGTAACAGAAGGGAAAAGTTTTCTATGCAAACTAATATAGGAATAAATAACTAACAGATAAAATTCTCTACACAACCCACTGATTGTGAGTCTTACTTTTTGGTGGAATTACTGTTCTGGAGTTCTTTTTGTTATGAAAATAAGTCCATGGAATATAATAAGTCCATGAAAATGGCTAAAGAGAGCATGTCTCAAGTCCCTCTTCCACAATGCTTTCAGAATTTCTTTAAAATAGGAAAAAAATTGAAGTTTTATATAGATATATATATGTAAAATATATG
>VZTY01025051.1:8622-21916 GCA_013400935.1 Turnix velox | reverse complement strand
AATTTATCATTATTGTGGAATCTTTAGGAAAGAGCTGTAATAAATCCATAGGAGACCTTCAGCAACAAAAGAATAACCATTCACATTATACATTTTTTACACAGAAGAGTAATAGAGAGTAAAAGAAGAAAATTTTTTACAGAGAAGAATATTAGATACTTCTTACTTAGAGGCACTTATAAAAATGATGCCACAGAAATCTCTGGGATTTATCTATGAGAGGAATAAGCACTGCACAAAATTCACCTTGTAGTGCAATAAAGAGATCAGGTAACATTAGGAAAGATTTTATGCTTTCAAGATCAGGTAATTGTAAAAATGCTGCCCAATCAAAAAGATCAAGAATATTTTGAATTCTTAAGGAATAACTCCAGCTAGTGAAAAAGAAAACTGATACAAATAGGAAGTCTCATTTGTCACATTATTACTGTAAAGAAGGTAAATTTGGTTCTCTTGCTAGCATTCCTTTTATATTGAAGAAAAACATGTATTTTTCCCTTTTGAAATAGCAAATCTGATCAATCTGCTGAATAAAATCTACAGTTTCAACATAGCAAAGCTACTTACTGGATTTTTTCAAAGAGAATTCTAATATGTAGAGAAAGAAGGCATCATTATTCAAGCTGACGTGAAGCCCTCAGATATCCTTTTTAATTAACCAGATAAAGCAGCTTCATACTGATGCCACAGCTCTACCTGAGCTTCTCTGGGATCTGATGTGACAACTGACTTATTAATTTTACCTCACATCCACTTTTTAAAGTATACTGTAATGGGGAAAACAAAGTTTTGAATTTTTAATTTTTTTTAAAACTGAAAATCAAGTTTTTTTGTAATCAAATAAATAAAATATTACACAGAGTAGGTAAAATATTTGGAGGTTTTTATATATACCTCTGAAGGAGATGGATGGCATCTCAGTGAGCAAATTCCCAGGACTTTTCTAATGCTTTACACTTGGAAACTAAATGAGAATCTTAATATTTCCTTCTGTGTTGAATTTAATGTATTTGATAAGGTATTTTTGAGTCCAAAAGGAAAAGTTATATAACTTATATAGTTATATAACTATATATAACATATATAACTGTTGCTTTCATCCTCCAGAGGTCTACAAAGTGTATGGCCATCTTTTCTCCCCCTTCTTTCCTCTCCTCCTCCATTTCTCTCCCTACATTTATAGGTGAATCATTAGGAATGGAAGAAGACATGAAACACCTTTGTCAACAACATGAGAATGATGTGTCTCCAATACAGGAAGCCAAGATATGAAATAAATGTCATTATATTTTAATACCACCAGAGCTGAAATAAATAGTTGCTGATTCAAAGTGAAACTTAAGCAAAAGCTTAGTGAAGCCATGAGCTTAGTCAAGAGGCTGTCATTTTTATTTTACTGAAGGAATGAGTCCCTTCATTGTCAACTAAGCTTTGTGGTTGTGAGTAACACAGTGGATGACATTGGCCAACCGCTAAATATTTAGATTTAAAATAGAAGGTTAGAAGGGTGGAATGAAGAATATCTTCTTTTGTCTTTGGGATGCCAAGAAATAATCCTTTTTTTCAAAGCACTCACTTCACAGTGAGTCATGCAATAAGTTCAGAGCAGCCTAATGCTGGCTGGTAATTAAAATAGAAGAAATACATCTCCAGCTTCTATAAAATATGTTAAATAGCTTATCACTTCAGTAAGCAATACCACATATTATTTGCTATCTTTCACTGGCCACCAGTTCACATTTAGCATATGTTCAAGGCCATTCCTTGGTGTATTGACTTGATTGATGCCTGAATAACTGAGAGATTCCTGTTCTGTCCAGCAAGACAACTGTCATCTGCTGGCACAACACAATGCTGATTACAGTTTATAGCAGGAAAATTTTAAGACATCACTCACTGATGCATTTGCCCTTTTCCTTTCTTTGTTATTAACAAAAAAACCACCAAGTATCAATAAATAAAAGCAGACAAAACAAGGGATGATGAAGACTCTGTTAAGATGATCTCAGCAATATTTTTCACTGGTCAGTAAACACTTCTCTATGATAACATCCAATCCTTCAGAAACAAGACAGCCCAAGTAACCTGTCTCAACATGAATTTACACAAATAAGACTTAGGTTGAAAAACAGAACAGGGATGACTCAGAATTTTAGAACTAATTTTGTCTTTATTGTATTGGGTATTTGCCTCTGTGGACACAGTTGACTCTCTTAGGAGGAAAGATCTCAGGACAGTGGCATCACATGATTGAGGAAAAGCCACTTCTGGTGACCATGTAAATAAGATGTAGCCTTTAGGAACAATTGTTACCTTGGATTCCATTGCAGTATGGAGGTATGTTCAGCCCATAGTAACAGAAAAAAATGTTAGGAAATCATTCAATCAGTTTTCCTTCACTGTTATTCTTTCAAGGAAGGAATTTGGTTACTTGTTTTCATTGTATTTGTTTGTTCTACAAACAATTACTGCAATTACTATTTTTATTCAGAAAAGATTTTTCTAATGGTTAGATTCTCCCAGCATTCCTTCTTTGAACCTACTATGGGGGAACCTCAAAATTTAAGGTGAACAAGAAGTCAGGAATTTATCACAGAATCATAGAATGGTTTGGGTTGGAAGGGACCTTAAAGATCATCAAGTTCCAACCCCTCTGCCATGGGCTGGGACACTTCCCAGGATGTTCAATGTCTCATCCAGCCTGACCTTAAACACCTCCAGGAAGGAAGGACTTTTTAATAGGGTCCAGGATGGCAGGGCTAGGAGTAATGGATGCAAATTGGAAGAGGGAAGATTTAGGATGGATAGAAGGAAGAAATTCTTTACTGTGAAGGGGATGAGACACTGGAAGAGGTTGCCCAGAGAGGTTGTGGATGCCCCCTCAATCCTTGGAGGTGTTTAAGGCCAGGCTGGATGAGGCATTGAGCAACCTGGTGTAATGGGAGGTGTCCCTGTAGTGGGAGGGTTGTAACTAAATGATTTTTAAGGTCCCTTCCAACCCAAACCATTCTATGATTTTATAAAATTTTAAAACACATCAATTACAATCTTTTATGCCTAATTCAAGCAGCCTTTTCTGCACTTAGCTTGAATTTTGACTGGAGACAACTGAAGACAAAAGGTTGCCATTCCCATTTGTAGAATATTTCCCCTTTAATTTGCAGTTTCCTGGACCCAGTAACCAAAATCTGAGCAAATCTCTCCCAGGATGAAGAGGAAGGCCAGGTAGGTTGTGCATCACTGCCATCTTCGGTACAGAGAAGGAATCGCTTCCATGACGGTCATTTAAATAGAACATGTTGAAAGAACTCATTTAAATATAATCAGATGGTTGGAATTCGACAGCAGAATGGAACAGATTTTTTTTTCCCCACTGTTTGCAATGCTACAGAAATCAATAGACACAGCTTTTCTGGGCTGTGTGCATATTTTAAAAAATAAAAAAAATATTTGGAGATTGAAAAAAAATCCCTGCACAATAAATAGGAAAATTAAAATATCTCATATTACTTTGCCAAATGATGGGGTAATAGACACAAACATATTGTTCTGCAAAAAAAGCTGCTTTAAGAAGAGAAAGTATGAATTGATTCATTTAGTCAAACCCTGCTTGAACAGATGGTGTGATTAACAACTAGTATGTTAGCCATCTCAGGAGCTTAGAGAAAAAGTAAACAAATGCCTTTAAAACATACCACTTTATTCCCCAAAAGGTATTTTTCATTCATTTATTAGCAAAATGTGAAAATCTATATATTTATGATAGACCTGGGAATGTTTGGAAGATAGTCCTCAGACATGTCTGTCAGTAAAAATGATTAAATTCAGCTCTTAAATGTAGGCTTGGAATCTTCCAAGTTTTCATCTGACCAGTTGAACTTCCCCACTGGTTACAGTGAATCAACATCTGGGGGTAAAAAAATGGAGATATATTAATGAATCAATCTTTAATGAGTTATCTGGTGCAAAATTATAAGTATTGTATGAACAATACAGGTCTTATTTTCATGGAAGGAATAATTTGCATGATTCTGAGAGGGCAAAAGTCCAAATACACCTTTGCATCAGCCAGAAGACCTGATCCAGAAGCAAAAAGTTTGAAGAAATCTTTGATTATTCAACCATGATTTTTTTTTCCAGAAAGGACCAAGATCAATATATTGGGTTGAACTTCCATTGTTTTTATTTTCACCAACCAGGTGTAAAAGAAGAATATTCTTTATGCAGAAGACACAGTGGTGACATGGATTTTTTTTTTTTATTATGGAGAAAATTAGTGTCATAATCAAAGTTCTTACTTAATAACAATTATTATTAACTAATAAAAACACCTCACTAACTTCTTTCAAGCTTTCCTTTGCCTTGATCCCAGCAAACAGACCAACACCAATGAATTGACACCTCACCTGTCAATATTGGCTGAATATTTCTTTGATTTTCCCTATTTTTTTTCAACTTTGTCTTTGCTGATTTGAATTTTTAAGCTTTGTAGGGCAGGGACTATTGTCTTGATGTAGGTTGATACAGCACAAAGCAGAGAAAATATCTGTGGAACTGAGAATCTCAGGCACTCCAGCTATAAATTCCTGCCTTAAAATATGCAAATTTAGAAATTATACCCAAAATGTGAGTAGCACAGATGGTGATATAATATAATAAGACTAAAAATGATATACAGGGGAGCTGGAGATGAAATACACTATGTGGATTCTGATCAGAAAAGACAGAAAATGGTCACTGTGAAGTGGTATCAAAAGTTTCTCATACATAATAAGGATTTGTTTTGTTTTTCCTTTGCTTTTTTTGCTTGGCAGAATGGAAATTTTACAGCTCTGTAGTAAAAAAGTGTTTGACTAAATCTCAGAGTGCTCTTGGTAGTCTTAAGAACCTTCTCTCAAATAACTGGCCCATCAAATATGAAGCCCCACTCTGAATTTTACTCTTACTGCTCAGCATTGCACATCAGTGAGATGAAAAGATGAGGAAAAGAATATTTTCAAGACATGGACAAGCAAAAGCACATGGTTACACCTCAATAAGCATGTGAAGAAACCAAATGTCAGAGATGCAAAGTTCCCTACCAGCCATCAACTCTAAGAAAACATCCAGTTAGGATAGTCTCAGTGGGTTACAAATTCAAGGAAGAAGATGAATGGCAAATAATTTGCACTAAATTAATTCTTTTCTTATGAGGAAAGCAATTTTAAGGGAATGTGGAGTGGCTTTCTGTACAGTAGATCTGTAATTACTGGGAAAATAGTGGAGAAAATGGCAGTGGCTTCACTGTTGCACCTGCAATGGTCAATAAACTGGATCAATGGTCAATAAATTGGGTCACCCAATGAGAAAAATTCATGTACAGCAAGATTTCTCCTTTACAAGAAATTCTATAGCCCTTTATTACTAACTAAATGCCACTTAAATGCAGATAAATAAGACATAATTTGTATGAAGACATAGAGCACACCAATTCTTAGATAACAAAGAGCAGGAGCATCCTGGTGCCATCAAAGCTTGCTTTGAAGAAGAGTCAATGCTGCTGGTGTTACTGAAGAATACAGGATGAAGAGTGCAAAAGCAGTGACTCATTATTCTTAAATAACAGATTTAATATGATCACAGGCCTTCAGGTTTCAAATAAAACCAAAATTTCTTAGGCATATTCCCATTCTGAAAGCTGGCAGTGCTTGATTCCACCAGTTCCAGAGCAACATCAGCATCAGGCGAGGGGAGAAGGACTCAAATGTCAAATTAAGTGATGTGTGAAAGCCTGACATGCACATCAAACTAAGCAAAAGCTTTGGAATAAGCTGAAATTCAACCATTTAAAAGTCAACACTGCAAAACTGTTGCTGTAAAACCAGCACTTGGAGAATCAGTGGAAAGCCAGCTGGATGCCACCACTTCCTGTGACATAAAAGCTGCCTATCACTGGTTCCAGGACATTTTCTGTGGAACTTTATACACTGTAGACACCTCTGAAGAAGAATGGAAGTGTTTCAGTGACATGTTCTACACAGTTTTGAAGACCTTGGGCACCTTCAACCACATTGGACTTAACACTCTTGAATTATCAATAGTTAAGCAATGAAAATGTAGAGGAACAAATTATCTGGGCATTGATACAAGGTGACTTAGGAGAACCTGGCAGAGTAGGACCTGGTGCAAATCATGACCATGGCTTCCCACCAAATGGCAGAATATCTGCAGAATGGTGCTGCAGCTGCTGCAGAGCTCTTCTGAAAAAAAAAAATAAAAAGGATCCATCCCAGTATGTTCTCCACCACTGTACGACTGGGATCTTCATAAAAGAAGCTTGAGTTTTCTCATCCCACTCTCTATGACTGATTTTAAAAAAAGTATTTTAGTTCTGCTGTCTTATCAACTGGAAGAGAAGGGAAAAAGCATCCACTTTTTGGCAGTTTTCCACACTTGCCATTCCCTCACATGACAGCAGCCAAAAGTGCTGCAATGGAATTATCTGCATCTATGTATTAACCAGTGGTGAAATTCATGCCTTAAAAGAAGATCACAGGGGGTCATTTTCAATCCATGAACACCATTTTTGAGTACCTTAATATAGGTAGAATTGCAGTTTAAATATCTTCTCCCAACATTGCCTCAAACTGACAGCCCTTTCTATCTCTAAATCTCTGTAGACATCACATTATAATGCTTCCCTCTTGCCAACGTTTGCTCTTGCTCCGTTTTTTTTTCAAGCTAGCAATCATCACACTCTGTTGGGATGAGAACCAAGGAGATTTGATTTATTCAATAATTCATAAAATAAAAAAAAATAAAAAAACTTCTCATCCAAAGCAAACTTTAGGTTTTCTATATTTACCCCTTAATCTCTCACTTCCACTGGCAGGAAATAGGTATATTTTTGCCATCAGAAAACAGCAATGTCAAAGCAGAGCTCAGATGATACAGTTGGTGCCTTTACAATTGCTTTCATGCTGCTGTTTTAAAAGTTGGCTGCTCCATTATTTGTATCATTGCTTTGAAGCAGAAAGTGATCAAGAACTTGCTGTTACAACCCAGGGATATACCCCCCATCCCTTTCCCCAGAAGGACATGGTCAGATTAGAATTATCTCACTTTATTCCTTTCCAAGGAGATGACCCAAGTGGCTTAAACTCTTCCATGGTATTTCACCAAGCACATATCACAAAGCCCAAACCATTTCTGCTGTGCAGTGCAGCTCGTTAGAGCACTTCAGAGATCTAAAAATATTTTTTTTGCAGCAGCAGCTGTTATATTTTACATATTTTGAAAAAAAGAAAAAGAAAAAAAAAAAAGAATAGTGTGTGTAAGTAACATAGTCAAATGAAAAACATATGTCCACAGTTAATAGTATACAAAAAGAGCACTATGTATATCACTGAGAAATGAATAACATAAGCTTTGGTTATTGGCTTAAATGAATACTTTACAATCATTTTCCCCCATAAAAGGTGTGAACTCTGAGGGAGGGGGGGAGTACTGCTGGGAATGGTGCCCTCTCTCATCTTAAAATGTGTGAGAATCCAAACAGATTATTTATATGCAGCTTCTTGTATTGATTACATTATGCTACATACTGTGTGATTCAATAGGACTCCTCCAAATATATTTTCTAAGAGCTTATGGCTTGCCATGGCAGAACAGCAAATGGTTTTAGTTCTCACCATCCTTGCACTCTGATTCTTGACAACTTTGTGAGGGTTTGCAGCACACACAAGGACACAGGTACCTGAGGTTCTGCCCTCTGCAAACCAAAATGCTGCCAAGATTTGAGTCTTTAACCTCCCAGACTTTGCAACTTTGCAAAACAGGGATTTAAATGAGGGATGAAGTGGACAAACAGAGCTGGCAGAGGAAAGGAAATTGTTCTTTCTGCTTCTTTTTGGCACATTAAGGATTTGTGGAGCTGATTCTGGCATCATGGAATGGAAATTACTGGGTCTATGAGCCTTATAGAAAGGTCTCTCCACTGACCTCTCCTGGAAGGGGGTAGGATCTCATAATTTCTCCAGTGAAAGACAGGAAGAATCACTAGAGGGCTCCCAAACTATTTAAAGGGACATTCTCCTTCCTGTAACGCTAGTTAAGGAAAAAGACTTCAAGGATTCTCTTTTTTACTTCTCCCGTTGGCTCATGTATTCCGTCTTTGTGTTCAAATTCACTCATGCTGGAGGAGAGGCTGCAAAAATCACTTTTAGGGTGATATGAAGTAGGAGGAGGAAAGCTTTCGGGTAGATTTAACAACTGGGAGATTGGCAAAGCTGCCATTGGCTGAGCAGAGAGACAGGAATGAGAAATGTGACAAGGAATCAAAGTTGGAAATGCAGCTGAAGGCTGAATTATACAGCTTGCAAAGGAAGGACAACAGGCTGTGGGATGGGATCACCATCATTTGATAAACTGTCCTATTTCCCAAACAGTTTTCACCCACTACATTCAAGCACCTCGATTTTTCTACTGCAATTTTTAAGGAGTCAAGGAATCTCCAAGAAATACATATTTATTTGGATAAGTAAATTATACACGTGTGTATGAATAAATACATAGATATTTTCACATATATGTGGTCTTTAGGGCATCACTATATTGTGGAAAAGAGAGAAAAGTGATTTAAAAAGGAGCCACCTAACACTTTCTCATCAGTAACTCAGCCTGTCACCTATTCTCTGCCACAAAACTTGCTCTCTGAAAAGCATCACCTTTTCCTCTTTGAGTTGGGTTATCAGCAACAAAACACAGGTGGAAATTGGGATTTCCTCCAGAGCTCTGAAGAGATGCTGCTGGTTCCCTCCCATTTATGTGCCACATACTTTGATTAAAAGGAATTTTGTCCAAATTATCAGTCATTCTAAATGAAAGCTGAAAAAAACACCTAAATTCTTTGGACTCAGATAAGGTCAGGAGAGTAAGGCAAAGAGCTAACTGTAAAATAAGGAGTGGGACTAAGTTGTCTACCTCCCACACGTGAGCTAATTGAGTGGGAAAACTTTAAATGTTTTGATAAATTATTATTGTATAGGAGATAAGAGAATTATTTTTTCTTTTACTAGACAATTGCAGCTGTTTCAAACATACCCATTCTAGAAAGCTAATGCCCTACAGAGTCAGTAAGATCCAGCTTGTGAGGCTGTGGTACTGTCACCCTTGTCTCTCTTGGCCAGAGCCATGTGACATTCTTCACCCAGTTTTATCTTATTTGAGAAGTAAGACACACTGATTTCTAGCTAGTGCACTTGGACAGAAATATTTAGAGAGTTCCTTAGAAGAAGATCAGAGAGGATGAAGGGAAGTCTGAAGATACTTGAAGTCTCAAATGATGGAAAAGTGGAAAAACAATGTTATGACAAGCAGACATCAGACATTAATGAGCTGTTTAGCTGAAAATCTAGGAATGTGATTTGANGATTTCTAGCTAGTGCACTTGGACGGAAATATTTAGAGAGTTCCTTGGAAGAAGATCAGAGAGGGGAGAGGGAAGCCTGAAGATATTAGCATTGCCTAGTGGTGAAAAGATGGGAAAACAGTGTTATGGCAAGCAGACATCAGACATTAATGAGCTGTTTAGCTGAAAAGCTAGGAATGTGATTTGAAATCATGGAATCATAGAATGTTTTGGGTTGGAAGGGACCTTAAAGATCATCTAGTTCCAACCCCCCTGCCATGGGCAGGGAAATCTGAGGTGGCTCAATGCCTCATCCAGCCTGGCCTTAAACACCTCCAGGGATTGAGGGGGCATCCACAGCCTCTCTGGGCAACCTCTTCCAGTGTCTCATCACCCTCACAGGAAAGAACTTCTTTCTTCTCTCCAGCCTAAATGTCCCCTCTTCCAATTTGCATCCATTACTCCTAGTCCTGCCATCCGTTACCCTATTAAAAAATCCTACCCCAGCCTTTTTGTAGCCCCCTTCAGGCACTGAGAAGCTCCTCTGAGGTTCCTCCTGAGCCTTCTCTTCTCCAGGCTGAAAAAACCCAACTCTTTCAGCCTGTCCTCAGAAGGGAGGTGCTCCAGCCCTCTCATCATGTTTGATTTGGAGATTGTCCCTCATTCCTTTGTCCTTTTGGACATTCTGTGGGCTCCAGCAATACTTTTTCCCAGTAGTCACTTAAGAAGGGTGAAGCATCACTACATATCAAATGAGCTCAACCATAATGAAGTGATGTTGTAGTAGATATATGTAGTATAGGATTCAGAAATAGAAGAGTTAACACTATTAGCATGAAACTTGTCACAATTCTGTTTAGCAGTTAGTGCTCCATTAAGATGAAGGGGGAAAATTCACATCTGTCTCTGATGCCACTGTTTCAGGCTCTCCAAATGCAGACTAAACAAGATAATTACATTCTAATTTTCTCCTCCATTTCCTTGAAACTGTCCAACATCCTCCACTCACTTTGTATCAGCATGACAACAGCAATTTCACGTTCTCTTTTCATTTCTGCTGTCACGATGTTTGCTCTACCAAGGACAGAATTGGCTGACTGGAAGCATAGGGGAAGTAGACCACTGCCTACCGTGGTGAGAGGATAAGGGGACAGAAAAATCACAAATCAATAAGATTTTAACAGTTCTTAGGAGTTGTTTATTTTTCCAGCTGATGTGCTTGTGAAAGCCATGCCTCAAACTTCCTCACTGTTCTGCTGGAGAGTGAAGAAGTCAGCAGACATCACTGGGAGATTAAATATGCATCCAGTGCAGTTGAAAACATGGAAGTGTTTGCATATGCATGTCTGTCCTCTCCATCATTGCTCTTCAAATGTAGCCTCCTACCCACACACACTCTTTATTTTGCTGCAGTATCTATTTCAACTATAAGCTTCAAGTATAGCTTTTCATAGAATTATAGAATGGTTGGGTTGGAAAGGACCTTAAAGATCATCTAGTTCCAACCACCATGGCAGGGGGGTTCTCACCTTGGAAACTCAGTAACTGAAGATTGTGACTTCTGTAGATAACTAACTTGAGGTGACATTGGGTTATTTGGTTTTTCAGTAATAAACTAAGCATTAGGACTCCAAAATAGAATCATAGAATGGTTTGAGTTGGAAGGGACCTTAAAGATCATCTAGTTCCATAGGCAGGGACACCTCCCACTAGACCAGGTTGCTCATCCAGCCTTAAACACCTCCAGGGATTGAGGGGACATCCACAACCTCTCTAGACAACCTCTTCCAGTGTCTCACCACCCTCACAGGAAAGAACTTCTTTCTTCTCTCCAGCCTAAATCTCCCCTCTTCCAATTTCCATCCATTAATTCGAGTCCCTTCTCTGCTCTGATGAGTTTTTTTAATCTCTTGATTCACAGCCTGGATTTCTTTTGTGCACTCTTTTGAATACATCCAGGTCTAAGATTTTTCTGGACCGACCATAATTTTTCTATTAGCTCATAAATGCTAATTGAGATTACATTCTTCCTCTGCAGTTCATCTAGTTGTTACAATCCCTGTGTCAGTTCTCACTTGAGGTATTTGTCTTCCAATTACAGTGTATCTCCACGACCTCGGGGTGATTTCGAGAGCAGTTTTGTCGCCACTGAAAAAGAAATTATTGACAATTCATAACCTGTTACAGTTCCTGCTCCACCTGCCATTTTTCTTAACTCCCTAGGCTATTGTGAACTTCCAGAAGATTGCTTTTAAAAAATCTTTTACCATCTGCTGTATACTGCTTAGTGCTTGATATCCCGTTAGGGCTCCTTGAACCAATTTTTGCGGTCTAGTTCTATTTGCATTTTCCAAGCTGAGCCAAGAGACAATTAGATAGCAGACAATTTGTGAGCCTAACTCCTTCCCTACTGAGTTGGGAATGTCATCCTTGAGTATTCCAGGTAGCCAGGAAGGCTTTGGTTCTTTCATTGTCTGCAGCCAATTTGAATTTTGCAAAGCTGTATTTCTGTCATATTTTAAACCGATTGCCTCTGCTATGATTAATTCTTTTTTCAGTAAGATCACAATATTACTCTCTGACATAATGTGCTATTTTCCTTAATTTTGAAGCTATAAGAAGTCTTGATTTTCCTTCACTTTGAAGCTATATAAGGTCTTGGTTTTCCCTAATTATGAAGCTATGAGATGTCTTTGTTTTCCTTATAGTGTTCTGCTTTGGATTCTGAGCCTCAGACCAGCCCTGTGCAGTACTGCAGCATGAAGATTAATAAATTACTGTTTCTCCAACCCAAATTCAGCCAGGTAATAACCAAATATAGTTCACACTGCACTATCTTTGCTGTTTAAGGCCAGGCTGGACAAAGCACTGAGCAGCCTGATGTGGTGGGATGTGTCCCTGCCCATGGCAGGAGGGTTGGAACTTGATGATCTTGAAGGTCCCTTCCAACCCAAACTATTCTATGATTCTATTTTTCATTGCAAAGTGTCCTGTTGGACCAAAAGTTCAAGACACCACAGGGATCAGATTCACAAGTGGGAATGGTTTAAGTCAAAGCAGTTAGTGTTTTGCATCCCTTTTTTTCTTGCTTCTCTTAGAGATTCCTACCCTGACTAGAGAGCTGGCTCTGCTTCTCAGAAAGCAATATTCAAACTGCTGAAGTTTATTACACAAATGCCAAGCTCTTATTTGCAATTCTGTAGCTGCTACATCAGTATCTGAACTGCTCCTGTAGTGTGGGTAGGGAAAATACTGCAGCCATCCCAATCTAAGGCAACCCATCCTTGATCATGACTCAGTCCACAGCCATTTCTGGTGCAGAAGAGTGTCAGCTAACACATTTCATCCAGAAAGAGAGCATAAATTTTCTTTAGGAAAGGCCACACAGATAAAACAGGGTTTGCTTTTTTTTATAGCAGCTCATAAAAGATCACTGCATGGAATCTTTTGGCTGGGAAAACTGAAAACTGACTTGGTTATACCAGGATTTGATTATATAATGGCAAAAAAACTTAAACAGCCCTAAGGCACATAGAAATTATCAGGACACTACTCAGTTTAACATCAAGACACAACCTTTCATACATTCTAATACTGACTTAGGGGTTTTCCACATATAGATTTTCTATTTTATCCTGAATTGTGTTGGAGCACACCAGAAACAGACCATCGCCTTCACTCTTCACCATCTGAGCTTGATTCTCTGACTCACCAGAGTCTTTATGGGAGCAGAGACCTACATGTGGGAAAGTTACTGAGGAATCTTCTGGTGTGATGCTTTGATTCCTCCTTCTCCTGGACTTTTGAACTGTGGGGACAGGAATTACACTGACCAGAAGCCAACCAAACCCTGGGTTGCATCAAGAATTGTGACCAGTAGGGCAAGGGAAGGGATTTTACCCCTCT
>VZTY01025050.1:0-13320 GCA_013400935.1 Turnix velox | reverse complement strand
GTGTCTGTGCTTGGGACTGCTTCGACCCAGGTGCAGGACCTTGCACTTGGCCTTGTTGAACTTCATGAGGTTGGCTTGGGCCCACCTCTCAAGCCTGAGGCTGGAACAGAGAGGCTGCAGAGTGAAGACAGGGGGTGATTCATTCAGAACAAGGTGTCCTAGTTCATTTATAGCCGTTTGCTCTCCCCATAAAGGTTATCCTGCTTGGACAATGTGGGTACTCTCTTTCAGTCTGTCCCTGCATCAGAAGAGATCCTGGATCCCTGTGCAACTGAGGCTCTTTCATTCAATGTCACCTTCCGTCACGGCAGGAAAAGCCACAGCAGCCAGCAGGGCTGAAAAGGGTGTCTGTAAACACATGTTTACTGAAACTACTGGGGAAACAGAAACTGAGTCATCACCTCCCACAGATGGATATTTCAATTCTTTCCAGTATCAGGTAAAAACACAAGGGTTCCACTTGTTCCTGTTGAAATTAGGGATTAGAAGCCCAAGAACAGTGTGTGTGGGTGAGAGAGGGCAAGATGGAGACAGGAGGTGCACTTGGGGCAAGGAAGAAAATGCTTTCCCTTTACCCTTCTGACAAGAAAGAGCTGAAATAAATCAATAAATACTAATGATAATCCTGAAGGCTGAAGGAGTTGGGGTTGTTCAGCTTGGTGAAGAGAAGGCTCAGGGGGGACCTCATAGTAACTTCTCAGTACCTGAAGGGGGCTACAGAAAGGCTGGGGTAGGACTTTTTAATAAGATATGTGATTGGGAGGACTAGAAATAATGGATGTAAATTGGAAGATGGGAGATTTATGCTGGAGGTAAGAAAGAAGTTCTTTGCTGTGAGGGTGGTGAGACACTGGAAGAGGTTGCCCACAGAGGTTGTAGATGCCTCCTCAGTCCCTGGAGGTGTTTAAGGCCAGGCTGGATGAGGCACTGAGCAGCTTGATGTAGTGGGAGGTGTCCCTGCCTATGGCAGGGGGGTTAGAACTAGATGATCTTCAAGGTCCCTTCCAACCCAAACCATTCCATGATTCTATGTGAGATGTCCAGAAACCCATCTTGTCCCAAGAGTCTGGAGATACCCTCACTGACTTACAGAAGCCACAAAACCTTTGATTTGAATCCTGGGCAGCTCATTCCCTTGATCCCAGGGAAGACTTCTCCATGAACTAACTCCACGGTTCCTCCCTCAGCCAGTGTATGAAGCAGCATGACTCCATCTGCTGCAACTAGTAGCCCAGCCAGAGTCAAAACAGTCAAAAAATCAAACAAATTCCCCATTTTTGTCTTTAAACTGAATATTTCTTCATATAACAAATTTTCTGCTCATGAAGGATGGTTACCTCCCAATAGGCTGCTAGTTCATCCAGAAGAAATACTTGCTCCTAGAGACAGAGCCTAACTAATGATCACAGAGTCTTGGATTTCTGAAAGTTTAATTATCAAAATAATCATTTGTCCAGTGTTGAAAAGCTGGGAGGAAAGAAAGAAAAGTCAATACGTTTGACCTGACTTCTGGGAGAGGAACTCCTGGGAGTCATTACAAGTTGACTGTGGAAGAATCAACACACTGATTTTAATGGATGAGTCTGAAAAAATTCTTTCCAAGAGCCAGCATTCTTCTGTCCTTCAAACAGCACCTGAAGGAGCTGAGAATGGAGAGTCTTCTCTACAGCAGAAGTCTTCTGCCTCCTTTGGGCATCTAAAGAGAGAGTGGGGGCAATAGGGGAAAAATAAATTATCAGACCCAAAGGGAAATAAAGTTTATTAGGATTTCCTTGGCAAAGTAGCAGCCATGTATTTAGACGTGGTGGGAAGTGACACACTCATTTTTCTCACTTAGGTGGTGGTTCTGGAAAGCATCTTGGAAAAGCACTTTAGTACATGCTGATGCTTAAAGTCTGGGTGTGAACCTCAAGCAGAGCAGAGTAACTCAAGCATGTGCTTCCAGATAACACCCTCAAGAGCTGATTAGAGCAGATGTTTAAGTGGCTCCTTGAGCAGCTTTGAACAGGCACTCCTATTCTTTGGGTATTATGCAGAAAGCACTAACTAAATACAGGCTTGTTTTCTGTAGCACTGACCAGAACCACCTCAAGCACTGGGGCAGCAGAACATGAGCAGGAAAATTGACTCTGATCATCCCTGGGGTCGTTTCACTAAAACACACATTTCAGTCCAGCCAAGTGCTCACCGGTGCTTTTCAGCTCCTGTGGTGTCAAAACAATTAGCAGATCACAGCAGCTCTGATTCACCAGAGCTCCCATAAAAGCATCTGGGCAGCACATGGAAATTTAGCAGCAGCCCCCAAATGAGCTCCTCCACACACTGCCCACTGCCTGTGGGACAACACAGGGACCATTCCTCTGTGGCTGGAGAGGTCAGGCAAATCAGTTAACTCTTTGGAAAGAAACCTCTGGAGAAATCCAAATATGTATTGATATTAAACTGGAGCCTTGTAAAAAGCACATAAACTCCTCCCAGTGGATTTCCTGTTAGAGCTGACTAATGGTAGATTCAGGCTAGATATAAGAACAAAGTTCTGTATGGTGAGGGTAGTGAAACACTGGGAGAGGTTGCCCAGAGAGGCTGTGGATGCCCTCTCAATCCCTGGAGGTGTTTCAGGCCAGGCTGGACAAGGCACTGAGCAGCCTGATCTAGTGGGAGGTTTCCCTACCTGTGGCAGGGGGGTGGAACTAGATGATCTTTAAGGTCCCTTCCAACCCAAATGATTCTATGATTCTATTTCTCTCAGTCCAAGAGCTTCCATTGGTCTTGGATTTAGATGATCCTGTTTGGCACATCCTTATCCCACCTTAGCAATTCCAGTAAGTATAATTTGATGCTGAAGAATGCTCTCTTTTGCCTTCAGGCTGGTGAATGAAACTGTAGCTGTCAGATTGGAAATATGCTATGACATAAGATATTAGATATAATAAATTCTTTATGGTGAGTGTGGTGAAACACTAGAACAGGTTGCCTAGAGAAGTTGTGGATACCCCCTCCTTGGAGCTGGACAAGGCTGGATGAGGCATTGAGCAACCTGATCTAGTGGAGGCATCCCTGCCCATGGCAGGGGTTTTGGAACTAGATGATCTTTAAGATCCCTTCCAACCCAAACTATTGTGTGATCCTATGATAAGTTGACAAGTCCCCAAGCAGGGCAGTGGAGTTGGTCTGTGTGGGTGAAAGCCAGAGACACATTTATCCATCTCACATTCTGATGAGCAAATGGAGGTAGGTGTGGATGATGCTTTTAGGCTCTTTTGTTAGGGATGAGTGTGCACGATCTATGTATGGGCTTGGGTGGAGTGAGCCTCTACATGCACACCTTGAATCAGCTGCTGAATGACTTCACTTTGTTCTTCTGTTCTCCAAAGGGAACGAACAACTTTCAGTGACCTCCAGCATCTCCTGCCAGTCTAAGCAAAAGTCCAACCAGATAGCAGATATAAAAACACACCCTAAAAAGCCAAACTGCAAACACTTTCCCAGCAAGAATAGGACACAGATGGATTGCAAGGTGATTATAGAAGTCCCATTCAGCAAGAGACAGATTTCATTAATCAAATGCATTTTTCACATAGCTTCGGACCTGGCTTAAAACGTCCCTTCTTATTTTGTTCTATGGCATTTATTAACACAGCTATTAGCCATGTTAATGCAACCTCAGAGTTATTTTCATTGACTGCTAACAGACACTTCTTGTGTGGAGCCCACAGCAAATGTGACCAGCAGGAATCTGACGCCACCAGCCCTTCCTTTGCAATCAACGTGGGATCCAAAACAAACCTCTGGCCCTCCCAGCACCCGCTGCCCGAGGAACCAGGCATCCTACAAATAAACACTGAATTGCAAATCTGTGGCAAGTCCAGAATAAATCTGCTTCACCTGCAGGGGAAGAGAAAGCAGAGTTCAAGGCTGCTGCTGAATTGGTGGCCAAACGCCAATGCAGTTTGCTGCGGGGCAGTGTAAAATGATTGACCCATCAGGCCAGGAAAATAAGGCAATACAACTTTCTCCTCTCAGTTGTGGAACAGCAGTCCTGTGCCCTGCTGAATGGCATCCATCTCCTTCCACAGGCCCATGCAGGGTCTCAGCCATGCTCCCAAAGTGTTGTTACCATTCAGTGCTGTCAGGACATTGTGTTTCCACCCCTCCTTTCTCCCTATCTCCTAGAGCTTATTCATTTGCAAGCTGAGATATTCCTCACCTTTCCCATTTACCTATTTATCTCCATTCAGATGCTTTTCAGCCTGTTTTGGGGTGGGTTTTTCTTGCTTTTTCCTTTTTCTGTTCTCATCCTACCCAGCCCCACGGCAACAGCCTAACCAGTGGCTGCAGCTGACAAACAGCAAACCAACTAGGTCATAAAACATGCATGGGGAGGAAATTCACTGCAAGATTTCATTCCAAAACATTTCAGATGGGGATTTTTTTTTTTAAAACCCCCACACTTGCAAGCACTGGAGTGCCATATTTGCATATGATTGCTTTTTTTATCCCCTCTGTTGTCCCTGTGGTAGAACATCCTGTGGTAGTGTTGTCCTCCTATGGCTCTGGTGTCTCTCAAGAGGATGCCCCATCATGTTGATGTAGCAGCCTCTGGTATCCTCAGTGGACACAGTGCTCCTCCAGGTTTGCCACTGATCACTGGTTTGCCTTTTTCTGTCTCATTCCAACACCTCTACACCCTGCCACTTTGTTTGACCCATTCATCATCAGTGCAGGAATGATGAGAGTTGATGTGTAACCTTCTGCTAAATCCACTGACACTGCAATCAAGATCTCTGACTACATCTCTGACACTGACAGTCCTGCAGGGCCCTGGGCAAAGCTTTTAATCTTTCCCTCCTCATAAACCTGTGAGCATGTGCACACACATGTTCCCATGTCACACATGGGATACTGAGTTTGGGTTTTGTTGATGCCCATTGCCAGTTTCTAGCCAGACCTTCCTTTCTAGTTCTCAAATGTAAATTATGTGCACTATCTTTGTTTGTCCAACTTATCTGTCTAATACAAACAAGGGTGTACCCATTATGCATTAACACTCCACATTCCCCAGAGGTTCCATGTAGGACTTTTGAGGCAACTTCAACATGAGTGAGTGATGTTTTCTCACCTATCAGTTTCTGTGGAGAGACATTACATGTGTGTAAGACATGACTTCAGGAGGATAATTCATATCCCTGTGCTAGAGGTCTGGAAATCCAAGGTGCTGGGAAGTGCTTTGCCCCATATCAGCCATGAGGTGCCCATAGCCACAGGTATGTGGCCAGAAATGGGACCAGGAAGCATTACTTTTCTGAAAGGGTGCCCAAATGCAGGAACAGGCTTCCTAGAGAGGTGACCAATGCCCCAAACCTGGCAGTGTTCAAGAGGCCTTTGGACAATCATATAATCATAGAATGGTTTGGATTGGAAAGAACCTTCAAGATCATCCAGTTCCAACCCCCCTGCCATGGGCAGGGACACCTCCCACTACCCCAGGTTGCTCAGTGCCCTCATGAAGCCTGGCCTTAAACACCTCCAGGGATTGAGGAGGCATCCACAACCTCTTCCAGTGTCTCACCACCAGGATCCCCCTCCTCAGCTTCCTCCTACAGTCACATCCCCATCCATCATCTCCTCCCCTGGACTGACAATGCCCTTAATGATATGCCTTGAAATGGGCAGCCAATTGGACTAGATGATTGTTGTAGTATTTCCATCTGAATATACTCTATCCTACTTTATTCTGTTCCTCATTTGTCATTTGCATACCCCCAAATCATCCTTCCTACTTGGGCAGTGCTGCCAGGCTTGGGTTCTGCTGTGTTAGCCTGGCAGCAGGGTGTGGGTTTGGTCCCTCATTGAACTTCTCTGCTGGTTTTTAGTTTTCCCTCTGAGCTCATTGCTTTGAAGTCTGCTGTTGCCTTAATCAAGTGGTTAACTTCTCCAGTGCCTTCCCCACAAAATGCCTTAACCTGCTTCAGAATATCAGACAAAGAGTGTGTTAGGGGGTAAACAGAGAGGAGCTGGTGCCCACAGGTAAGTGCTGGCAGCACCATGCTGTGCCCTGATGCTCCTGCAGCTCCAAGGTGGTAGGTACATCATCACCTGCCCCTGCAAAACAGGCATAGGAATGGTTGGGTGCAAACCTTTCCTAAGCCTTCTGTCTTTTTGCCTTGTCCACTTGCCCTCCTTCACCCATCCCAAGCCCTCACACCACTGCTGATCCCCCATTATATCCTGCTGATGCAGAGAGGGACTGTCCAACAGCCCTGGGGGACTTCTATGCTGATTTTATCATCTTACCTCTGAAATACCCTCCATGTTCTGTCACTCACTCTCAATTACAGCTCTCTTCTGCTTCTGCATCTTCCTTCAAAGCTGGAGGTTTTGCTGTTTATCTTTTGTGGGCACCAGGGCAGATTTATCCCTGTCAGAAGGTGACTGTTCCCAATCTGTCCTCAGGGTTGCTGTGTAGCCTGCCTGTCTTCTTACCTTGTTGTTTTCCAAAAGTGTCAGAGTTCCTCTGTTGGGTCAGACCAGGATCTGTCTAGCCCAGCATCCTGTCTGGCACTGGAGGCTTCAGAGCCACAAGAAACCCTAAATCTACATTTACAGGCCAGTAACTCCCCTCTTCCCCAGCCTCACTGGCCATGGGGATGTGCTTGGTGGCCGTGGCTATTTTTGCTGCACCTTTCTCACTGGAGCTAGCTTCATTTTAAATTCTAATCCTTGGATACTGAGGATGTTGTAGTTCTCTTGGAAAAGATTTACTGCTAATCTCTCTGGTGCCTGTGACAAAGGACAGTTTCTCAGCACTATCTCAAATGTTCAAATATTAATGAGTGGAGAGTTTGGTCGCTGGCAAAGGCTGTCCTCACTAGCACTGGAGATGGACTTAATGATCTCTGTGCCTCTGCAAAAGGAACATCTTACACAGGAGAGATTAGACAGCCCTGACACCTTTAATAAAATACAGTCTGCATTTTCTACAGATGTATTTAAAGTCATTTAAACCCTTTAATGTTTTATGGAATAGCAAAGCTTTGCGTGAACCTATTTAGAATGGTCCTTAAGCGCGGCGGTAGGTTTTATTTCCACCCAGCTCCCATTTGTAATGTGCTCCCTCCTTATATCATGTTTATATAGATATAATTTTTTTCCACCCAGATGACTTTTTGAGATGAATAAAACACCCATAAAAGGTGCATGGCTGAGAGCACTATAGGCTATAGCCAAGGGTTTCAAAAGGGAGAAATCTTAAATCTCCACTTATGGGTTAAAGAAGCAGCCTGATCATTCTCAGTGCCTTGCACCAGGGATCCCAATGAGCCTCATCTCTGCCAGGGAGTCAACTCCAACCAGGACATGGCTAGTGTGGGCACAGATGGCTTTGAAGAGAGACAGGCCAGCACCAAACAGCACTCAGCCTGAGACAACACCCAAAGTGGTACCCGGGAGAGCCTGAGGGTCTTGTCTGAGCATCTTTGCCTTGGCTTCACTTAGTTTGGGATGAAGACAAAGCACTGGCTCAGGTTGCCCAGAGAGGTGGTGGAGGCCCCATCCCACACCTGGAGACATCCAAGGCCAGGTTTTATGAGGCTCTGAGCAACCTCATCTAGTGGAGGATGTCCCTGTCACTGCGGGGGGTGGCACTAGGTGGCCTTTGAAGGTCCCTTCCAACCTAGTGCATCCTATGATTCTATGAAAGCCACTCTTATTTAAAATTCTGAACACTGTTTGTCCTCACTGTTCACAGAGGGAAGACAAGAATGATGTCAATTCTAAAAAAAACTCAAAAAACCCTAAAACTTTGTGTGCCTCTGCTTAGGAAAGGAATATTGTGTACCCTAGAAGATCCAGGAAGGTTGGGGAATGTCCCATTTCTCTGCAGCAGATCAGGAACATGAGAGATGGAGTTCAGTTCCCATGACTGCCTGATTGCAGCTCCAAACCCACTTCTCCCATCAAAGGGCTCCAACAAGAAGATGATGAGCACATGCTCAGGCAAGCTCTAGCCATCCTGTCAGTGAGACAAGTTCCACTCACTGCTGAGCATTTATCAGACCACTGAGACAATGGCCAAAAAGTTGCAGCCTGCTGGGTAGGAACAGCCCCAGGAAGGGAGAGAGGCTGTGCAGATCCCTCTGGCACATGGGAGACCTGAGCTGGGGCTGCCCACATCCCCTGTGAGCAGTCTAAACCCTGGAGATGTTGGTAAACCAACTGTCTCTCTGTTTCCCACACTGCTTTGAAGCTAGATTTGCATTTCATTTGCTTTTGTTACTGCCTAAAATGAGCTTTTTTTTTTTTTTTCCTAGAGAGAGGATTGCACAGCCACACATTTTTGGTGGGTTGGCTCAGAAGATCAAACTGGTTTCACTCCAGCCAAGAGTTGTATTTTGAGTGCTAAAAGCTGTGTCTGTTCATATCCACACAGACACATGGAGCATCAAATTCCAGTGATAGAAAGAAATGAGGTCCCCTTGCTCATGGATGGGTCAAACCTTCAGTCTTTCCCCCAAAATTCACTTGTCCTCTGGTTTTCCAACCACAGATGACTTTAATAAAAAGAGCAGCTCCTTCCAGCAATGCCACTCTTGTCTCTACATTTTGTTGTGGAATCTTAGGCTGGAGATATGAAAGAAATTCTTTCCTGTGAGGGTGGTGAGGTACTGGAAGAGGCTGCCCAGAGAGGTTGTGGATGCCCCCTCAGTCCCTGGAGGCGTTTAAGGCCAGGCTGGATGAGCCACTGAGCAACCTGGTGTAGGGGGAGGTGTCCCTGCCCATGGCAGGGGGGGTGGAACTGGATGATCCCTTCCAACCCAAACCATTCTATGATCCTATGATTTTAGGATAAAAATAAATGTATGTATTTGCACTGGGCTTATAGAGAGCTGCTTTATGTAGTCACAGCATCATCCTTGGCCTCAGTCTCCCAGGCCAGTTATGGCACAGTCAGGGTGTTGTAAAGACCAGTGGAGTGGGTTAGTTAGCTCTGCCCATTAAACCAGCTCAAAGCCTTTCTCTGTTGCTGGGACATTTTAATTTCCCCATTCAGAGACTGGTGAGAGCAAAGGTGACCCCTTATGGAAACTTTTAATTAAACTACTAATATAGAGTCGAGTCATTGCTGGTGGAGGTTCAAGAAGTCTGCAGGAGAAGTGCTGAGTTGTGGGAGAGGAAGGCAGAGTTTGTCTCCAGCCCTGGAATTTGTCCATTCATCAAACAGTCATCCCAGGAGTTGAAGCTGATCCAACCACATGTCAACAACATTGGCCATGCCTCATTAGAAATCAGTTGTAAAAAGTTTCTTAAAAGAGCATTAATTCATCTCGTTTCTTTTCCCCCTCCCTTCGCTGTGGATTTTCATCACCCCTGGTGAGAATTTGGGGAGAAATTGTTTCAGAATGGCTGCGTTCCAGGGCAGACAATTTCTTTTTTTCTCTGCCTCTGGTAGAAATTCAGGCCAGTCTTTTATAAAAATGAGTATCTGAAGTCAGGCTTCCAAACCCACAGCCTGGTTTGCAAATTGAGAAAGACAAGGACATTGGGACAGCTCAGCTGGGCTGAATATCACAAAATTCCCAAGATGGGTCAACATGAACTCTGAGATCCTCTGGTTTTATATCTCCAGTCTGGCCCTGATGATGCAAGAAACCATCAATAAATGGCTCCATTCAGATTTCCTGCATTTTTGGGGGGTATTGACTTTGTGTGTTAGGTCACCACTTGGAGATGGTGCTGGTTAACTTTACCTTCCTTATGCATGCACCAGCCCTGTGGATGTGTTTGCAGGACAGTCTCTCACACAGACCTTCTCATCACTGAGCACATGACTATTACAAGCTTCAGACTCATGTCTTTTCTCCACCAAACCTCTATTGACCTCACCAAAAATGTCTTCTAATTTACATTCCACAGATCACACCCAGCTCAAATACACTAGGTTTTTATATCCCTAGTCACTGCTCATATTACAATCATAGAATGGTTTGGGTGGGAAGGGACCTTAAAGAACATCTAGTTCCAACCACCCTGCCATGGGCAGGGACACCTCCCACTACACCAGGTTGCTCAGTGCCTCATCCAGCCTGGCCTTAAACCCCTCCAGAGATTGAGGGGACATCCACAACCTCTCTGGGCAACCAGTGTCTCGCCAGCCTCACAGTAAAGAACTTCCTTCTTATCTCCAGCCTAAATCCCCCCTCTTCTAATTTGCATCCATTACTCCTTGTCCTGCCATCCTGGACCCTATTAAAAAGTCCTACTCCAGCTTTTCAGTCATCCCAGGGGAAATGAATACTCCCTGTACTTGAGGAAGAGGGAGAACCACATCCTCCCCTTGACACATCAATGGGTTGCAAGTGCCTGGAACTCCTAGCAAGCAGTGGTTGTCTTGCCCAGAACCCTCTGAAGCTTCCCAGCAACCTAGTGTCTCCCAGTCCTGGCTCTGAGCTGTTGGTGTCCCCACTGTGTCCAACTCTTCCTGCTGCTGAGCCACTTCCCTGCAGCTGGGAGGTACAGATCCCTGATCACTTATTTACTATTCTTTCTTCCTGTTTATATTAAAAAACCTGATGGCATTATTTATTTGTTTTTAAATGAATAGTTGCTGCTCCTTAAATTAAATATTTAAGTTTCTAAACCAAGTGTGTGCTCCCGATGCACCGAGCCCATCTGGTCACACGCAGACATGTCTGAATCCACTTTTACTCCACTAAAAAACAACCTTCTACTCCTTCTGGAGCAGGTATTAATATTCTCCAGCTCTGGCTTACAGCTTATCTTCAGGCAGCAAAGAGGAACTCAGCAACTATCAGTTGATTACTGGGATTTCTGAGCAAGCTGGGGGACATCCTGCCTAATTGAAGGTCGTCATGCTGAAAGGCAATTTGATTAGGAACAAAATAACTCAGGGGGATGGGGAGTGGATGGAAAAGAGAAACCTAAAACTTCAGCAAACTGAGACCTGCCTGGCATTTCTGAAATTCCCAAGGCAGTCACAAAGGGCTGGGGCTGCTGGGAGAGCTGGGGCTGGCAGAGGTGGAGTGGAGGTGGCTCTGGCAGTGCCATGGTAATGTGGAGGCAGGAGGGCTCTGCCCATCCTTCTGTCACTGGAGACAGCTCACTGAGGAGGGATTAGCATGAGCAAGGCCATGAACTAGGCTCTGCGTGGGAGTTCTGCCATGAGAGGTGATTTGGAACTCCCCCGCAAAGCTTTTCTTCCTTCACTTCCCTTGGTGTGATGGGAAACAAGTTATTTCCCTTTTGGCTCATCTGTGGAGTGTAAATGCTTTGGGACAGGGACCATCCCTTGCTGTGCCTCTGCCATCCCTATTAGAACTGGGCCACCACGAGGTCCACAAGGACTAAACTAAATTAAAGTCACGCTAATTAATACTAAATGAGTGCAACTGTTACAGCACTGTAATACAGGCGTAGGAGGAGAGATTAGATTTCTGCCAAGGCAGTTGTCTTGCCCAGAGAACATGGTGTGCTAGAAAGGACAGTATTTCCAAGAAGAAAGGTGAGTGGTGGTTCAGGAGAAAGCAGAATAGATGCAGAGCATCCACCAGGTCAACCAAACCCCTGTAAGGGAAGAGGCCACACCACATTGTGTCCCCTCCAATCCTTCAAGGGGTTTTGGCATGGAAATTGGAAAACACAATGACTAAGAAGGAGGAAACAAGGGAGAAAATGGAGATTGTGGGGAAGTCAGAGAGAGCACAAAGTTTTCTGGCAGGAAGGAGTTGAAGGAAGCACTCATCTTGTTGAGGAGGGGAGGCTTTCAGGGAGACAGCAAGGGCAGCTGAGTGAGTGACTGCTCCCCGAGGCATCAGGAAGGCTTTTAGAAATATATCATGGGGACACAAAAGGCAAGAGAGAAAGTAGCTCCATCAATAAATAAGGGGGAAGATTAAATTAATGGTGGCTTCGAAATGGCTGAGCTGCTGCACTCCCTTTTTAAAAACTGGTCGTTAACAAGAAAAATAAGGGAAGGAGGCACTGTATGGACAATTAATTAGGAGCTCCCCTTTGAGAGCCCTCGTGATCCTCCCTCCCATGCTCAGCCCCAGCTCAGAGAATGGCCAGTGGGACCACCATGGCTCAGCTCTGCTGTCAGCAGATGGTGGCTCATGCCTTTAATAGAGAAAAAGCCTCTGAGCCACTGAAGAAACTACAAGGCTGAGTGGCAGCTGGGGTCAGTCCCCAAACCAGAGACCCAGGTGGCCAAAATGAGAACATCCCCCCTACAGACACCAAACTTAGATTTTCAGTGCATTTCATGAGTATTAAATTGTATCTTAAAACGCCGTCATGAAACAGAGTGAAATAAGTTGAGAGAGGGGTTTTTTTTTGTTTTTCTTTTATTTAGGAAGGGAAAGTTTATGATAAAAAGCTGAATTTATGGTGTAGCACTGAAAAGAACATTTATGAGGAGTTTAAAAACTCTGAAAGCTTCCTTAATGCTGCCGTAATGAAGGTCCCCTAAGGGATTTAAACTAAGCAGTAGCCAAATTCAGGTCAGATAAAGTTGCTGTTAATGATGCAACTCCTTCAAGTTTCCCCGATGTAACAAAATCAGGTTTCAAATTCACTCAGTTTTTGCAAAAAAATAAGAAAGAATTGGTTCAAAAATGTCAAAGACAATCTGCTGGGACTGCATGGAAAATTACAGGGGTCTCCTGAAGGTGAATATGTGACCAAAAAGATGTGGGCTTTCACCACATATAAAAAAGTTGTGTTGGGCTGTTTGGAAAACAAACAGTGCCTTGATGAACCAGTGTACGACCAGTAGGAAGTGATGCTGGCCAGGAGGATTTTTCTCAGTTTCTGCATTTTCTACAGACAAATGGGAAATATTTTTCCTTTTAAAAATCCTTCCTGTTATTCCAGCTCTTAGCTGGGTGATCGCACTCTGTGAAGTATGGCTGTCCCCTCTTTATGTGTTTCTTAAAGGTCCAGAGCCATTATTAGCACTTAAAAGCAGTTATAGAAACAGGGACACATGCTCTTGGGCAGACCACTGAGGTTTTTTTGTGGTATTTTGTGTGAATCTGAGTTTTGTTTTCTTCTCTGATCATTGACACTGATCTTCCAAGTTCTCTGAGAGGACTGTACTATTCAGTGATTGTTTTCTTATGACACAAACACCAATCCATCCAGGTCCACCATAGTTTGGTCATACCCAAACCCAGTTCTGGTTTTTGGAGGTTTAGCTCATCCTGTCTTCAATAGAGACCAAAACTGTTTGCATCCAAGATGTGTATTTCTCCAAATAATCTGCAAACCCATCCACCAAACACACAGAAACAAAGAATATCAGGG
>VZTY01025049.1:115410-184027 GCA_013400935.1 Turnix velox | reverse complement strand
AACAGATTCCCACTACAATGTCTATTTGTGGCAATCAGATTGGTCAGAAGAACAAAATATACAGCACAAGAAAAAAAATGTACTTCATAACTTTGTTAGATCTTTTTTTCCTTCAGTTTCTTTGTAGATGTGACCTTATTCTGACATATCTTTCCTCCGGCCATGGAAGCTGTTGCTGAAACTACAATCAGGAGAGGGTTTTTAATGAGGATTGTTAGAATCTACACCAAGGAATGCACATATTCCTTGCCTTTTAGTGCTAGCAAAAAAACAGGGTTTATTCTTTTCCCCATTAATCTTTATAAAATTTTATTTTATTTTTTTGAAAAAGAATGCATTGTGAGTGTTTTAGATGATAAAACTGTGTTTGTTTTACTTCTTAACAAGGCTATAAGTGGCTAGCTTCTCAACCAGCCATTTTTTAAAGTGTTTACCACTAATCTGACTGGATATTTTAGTTTCACTAAAATATTAACCAAAGTAAAACCAGGAAAATGTGACAGGCTTGCTGGTTGTGGATGTGTGAATCTATTAAAACCATCTCTCAATAAGTTGCTCCATTTGCCACAGGCCATGGCTCACAGGCTGATCTGGAAAAGTTGAGACATCTTTGCATGTCATAGGATCGTGGAATGTGTTGAGTTAGAAGAGACCTTCAAAGGTCATCTAGTCCAAACCCCATACTGTGAGACTTCAAATCCTGTACTGGATCAGGTTGCTCAGAGCCTGGCCTTGAATGTCTCCAGGGATGGGACCTCCACCACCTCTCTGGGTAACCTGTTGCAGTGCTTCACCACCCTCATGAGGAAGTCTCTTTCTAACATCTAATATAAACCTGCCCTACTCTAGTTTAAAATCATTGCTTTTCATTCCTATAGCAGAAAGTCATATGGATGCTGTGATCACCAGTGGCATCAAAACTGTGCAGAGGCATGTTGATGCTTTGCTCTGCCTCTCTTTGCTCCCTTTCATCACAGTCTTTGCAATGTGCATGGTTCATTTTAGCCTGTGTTTTGAAGTGGTTTATCAGCCAGTCGGTCTGCAAACTACTTGCTCCTTTCTGCTGTCACTTTTGGAAAGACTCCTCTGAGAATGTGAAGCAGTGAGCAGTCCAGCTGAAGTGTCTCTGTATGAATGCTCAAAGCATGGGCAATGAACAACAAGAAATGGAAGCTCCTGTGCTGCTGAAAACTTATGACATAGAACCTGATGGTATGAAACCTGTGATTGCAGTGTGGCCACTGAGGGATAGAAGGTATTCAGAAGGGACAGGCAAGGCAGGGGATCAGAAGGGTTGCCCTCTGCATTAAGGAAATGATGGCATGTGAAGAGATATCACTAAAGAATAGCCAAGAGGAAGTGGAAAGCTTATGGGTAGAAATTAGAGAGGTGGGCCTGTGCAAACATCATGAAGTTCAACAATGATAATTGCAGGGTGCTGTACTTGGGCTGGGCCAACCCTCATCACAAGTACAGACTGGGAGGAGGTGTGATAGAGAACAGCTCTGCAGAAAAGGACTTGGGGGTACTGATGGATGAAAAGCTGGACATGAGCCAACAGTGTGCACTTGCAGCCCAGAAGGCCAACTGTATCCTGGGCTGCATCAGAAGAGGCATAGTCAGCAGATAGAGAGAGGTGATTCTGCCCCTTAGCTTTTGTGAGACTCCACCTGGAGTACTGCGTCCAGCTGTGGTGCCCTCAACATAAGAGGGACATGGACCTGTTGGAGTGGGTGCAGACCTNTCAACATAAGAGGGACATGGACCTGTTGGAGTGGGTGCAGACCTGGGCCACGAGGATGATCAAGGAGCTGGAGCACCTCTGCTATGAGGACAGGCTGTTCAGCCTGGAGAAGAGAAGGCTCTGGGGAGACCTCATAGCAGCTGGCCACTACCTGAAGGGCCCTACAGGAAAGTTGGGGAAGGGCTATATGTCAGAGTATGTAGTGATAAGACAAAGAGCAGTGGTTCCAAACTAGAGCAGGGAAGGTTTAGATTAGATGTTAGAAAGAACTTCTTCATAATGAGGGTGGTGAGACACTGAAAGAGATGGTAGAGGTCCTATTCCCTGGAGACATTCAAGGCCAGGCTTGATGAGGCTCTGAGCAACCTGAACTAGTACAGGATGTCCTTGCTTACTGCAGGGGGGTTGGTCTATATGGCTTTTGAAAGTCCCTTCCAACTCTGTGATTCTTTGATTCTATGACTCAGGGGTCAAATAACTTCTTGTTACTTAACTGGGTTGAAGTTCTGAATAAACTCTGTAATAGTTTTACTACATTTTACTCATTTTACTACAGCTATACTGTCCATCTCTACTGAACTTAAAATTGAAGATTTTGTAATACCCTACCCCCCTACCTCTGTTCTATTAAGTTTTTATCAATGAAAATACCCATTTGAAATTATACTGTCCCCTCCAAACTTTTCCTGACAAATTCAGAATTGCTACAAGGTTCCAACCCTTTTTACTACCACTGGACTGCACATAATCTTCTATTACAACCTCAAGTGGCAGAAAATGTATTCTAATTTGAGCTCTAAGCAGTATTTTAACATTCAGAGATGGCTGGGTGAAGAGGAGTTCTGTGAATCACTACTGAAGATAGAGAGAGTAGAAGCTGTAGCTCTGGTGTTGAGCTTCCCACATGTGAAGTCAATCCTCCTGTTGTCCTGTGCTGTGCTTCACATGCTAAGGTGACACTGTGCTGGTTGTTCTAGTTTGTGTGTGCTGTGTTGTATTTCCATATTCAGTTTAAGCAAAAGAAATCACAGGACCATGATTTTAATGACATAACATAAAACTGCTAGTGCTATGTTTTGATTTTGTTTTTGGGGTTTTTTTTAATGGTATTGCCACTTGAGTGGTCAGTTTTTCTCCCTGCATTTCCTGACTCTGCATTCTTCTCTCCATTCTTTCTTTTCCTTAAAAAAATGAACAAACTATGTGAGTTTCAGACTCCAGTGAGGACACAATGAATTGCTATAATGGATTTAATGCCATCTTTCTCCAACTCATATAATTTAGTCCAAGCTTTATTATATATAATTTTCTTATTTTATAAACCAGGAACTTTTCTCCTCCCTCTCTCTCATTATCTCGCCTCTTAAAGATTGCAAGTTAGTTGTGGAGTGAGGTTGTATGATGTAATCAACTTCAGGTTAGTCTTTAAAATTTCCTTTCATCCACTGCAATATCGAAATACATGCTCAGAGATCAGCACTTACTTTTACTTTATTTCTTTATGCCCTTCCATTGATATATATATGTATGCACATATATATAAAAGAAAAATGCAGCTTATTTTTCCTGGAAATACTTTTAGATCGGTACCATATTATTTATCATTTTTTGTATGTAACATTGGATAGAGAGAAAGAGCAGTGCTTTGGAGATAACAGTAATTTAATGACTTGTTCTCATGACTAGCATTTTATAATTTAAGTGAAATTTTTGGTCTAACTTTGGGCATTCAGCAATGGAGGAAAAGCCCTCAGGAGGAAATTCTTCCTTTTATAGAAGTTCTGAGGCAGTTCAGGATTTCCCAGGTTGGCCCATGTCCTGCTCTCCCCATATCTACCCTGTTCTAGGATTAAGACTGTATTTTAATTCTCAGGAACATTCTGTGCATGGTTTAGGCTGTTCAAAAAGGCTGCATGTGCAGGGATTGCAGTATATGGGCACACCAACACTAGAAAGTGAATGGAGTTGCCTGCATTATTTAATATACAGAGAAAACTGAGTGTCATAGATTCACTGGGCCAGTAATTCCCAGCATTCCAAACTCGGGATTTCTGCTCTTCTAGCCAGGCTGTGATCAGGCAGCTCTTGGATAGTAGGAGAAAAGTGTTTCGCCTCATGCCTGCATTTCTGACACCTAAAGCTGTGCATGTCCCAGTGCAATTTACACTCTGGAGATGTTTTTTTTTAAATGCTCCATAATAAACTACCTCATCACAACAGAGTCATGAACCATTTTGTCATATAGATGCCTATCAACTTATTACAACTCATTTCAGGTTTGTAAGTCTGTTTCCTATTGGCCCATAATTAGGAATCTTAAACATCACTTATTTTCTTAAACATTCACCTTATTTTCTTTCAGAATGTCTGAGTAATGAAAAGCTTGCCAGCTGAACCTATATGTAAGTGGTCTTTTTTCTAAAGGACAGTTAAAAAATGTAACATACCCCGTGTCCTGTAGTTTGGCACCAGTATGTTATATAAAATATATTCCATGTAGTTATGTGGGAATATTTACTGCTCCTTGGTAAAAAGGACAGACCAACCTTAATTCTTGTCTGTTTCCTATGCAATCACATAAGATAACAACAAATTACAAAATTCACTCAAGAATATTGTTAAGTATGTGTCCAAAGTGAAATTGAAATAATTACTATTTGCTTATCCACACACTTAATAAACACATGCATGGAGGAAAATAAACAAATAAGCATTTTTTGAAACATCAGTTTTCTAATAATTTGCCCATGTTTCTTACAGATTTTGAGTGACAGCAGTAATAGTATTTGAAAAAATGCTCTGTGCCTCTATAGGTGTAAACATACAGCTAAGATTGCTCTGGGAATCCTATTTTTGAATTTATACACTTCTTTGCAATGAAATGTTTGACCTTCATGATGTATTAACATACAGATTTTTTTTTTTAATTTAATATACCGATGAAAATGGGGCAGAGAACACAGATGACTGGCTCTGAGCCCTCGGGCTCCTGATTATCTTAGGATAACTGTGCCTTCCTGGAGTTGCTCAACTGCTGAATTAACAGTCTTTACTGTGAAGAAAGCAATGTTAGATAAACATCCTTCAGAAGGATATCTCTAATTGTTCGAGGCTACAGAAATAATTTGCCCCGAGCATCAGTAGTAAATAGATGTTTTCAGATCATCAAGAAATACCTTTGGCTGGAATCAGCTCGGTGCTGTGTCATCCTCTTGTTTCAATTGACACTGAATGCATCACTTACTCATTCTAACATATTTACAAATCTTGATTAACTCACAATAGTTAAATGTCAATATATTCATAGCTGTTGTGGTTGTGTAGGCTAGGGCTTGGCATCAGAGAGAGTGAAGGACATTTCTTTATGCCTAGGTGCTGGCTAGTGTCAAAAATAGCTGCCAGCAGCTGAACTGGCGAGACACAATGCCCGACGTTGTCATTCCAGTAGGTATCTTCACTCC
This sequence comes from Turnix velox, assembly GCA_013400935.1. Taxonomy (NCBI): domain Eukaryota; kingdom Metazoa; phylum Chordata; class Aves; order Charadriiformes; family Turnicidae; genus Turnix; species Turnix velox. Next base: position 178,822 of record VZTY01025049.1, on the reverse strand, counting down.
TTGATTAAGTAGGTTTTCAAAACAAGCCACCACTATCTTGCTTTTCTCAGTCTGTGTTGTTGACAAGGGGTGTTTTGAAGATGACCCTCTCTGCCTCTCAGCTTCATTTTTTCAGTGTGGGTTTGCTCTTAACACATTTAGTTCTCCTGTGTATGACACTCAAATCTTCTTATAAATGTCCTGCAGCCTCCTGCAGAGTCTACGAACCCAGTGTCACTACACCTAGAGCTAGAGCTCTCCTAACTGTTAGCACAAGGGCATTTATATGCCCTAAAGGAAGCTTGGTGAAGTGTGAATGTCAGGGTGCTTGGAAACCCAACTGGAAGGTCTGTCTCACAGAATCACAGAATCACAGAAGACCTGGGTTGGAAGGGACCCCAAGGATCATGTAACTCCAACCCCCCTGCCTAGCAGGGCCACCTAACAAACACANTGTGAATGTCAGGGTGCTTGGAAACCCAACTGGAAGGTCTGTCTCATGTAAGGGAGGCCACTATTCCAGTGAATTGCATCTACTTCTGCTGTGTAAAACTAGGAAAAGATTGTATCCCTGGCACCTCATCATATTTCCAGATTAATTGCATCCAAGTGAAATAGAAGGAGCAGAATCTATACTGGCAATATCTGATGTTCCCATCTCATTTACAAGTCCTGTTATATTTTCCCATGAATAACAAGTGGCCTTATAGAAAGTTCCTGGATGTTGGGATTTATTTGAATACAGTAAAAATCAAATTATCATTCTGTGAGGGAAAGAAAAAAAATGCAATTCAATTGTTCATTACTTTTTTTTTTCTTTTTGGGTAGTTTTATGTTAATCTGTCCTCAGAAATACTTTCTCACTAACAGTTTGGACACTGATAGAATTTCTATAGCACTGACATAGCATCACTGCCTAAGCTGTGCTTTATACACTGCTTTTATTTAGATCTTCTCTCTTGTCCACAGGGAATTTAATTTGAACTAAGATAGTCCCTTTTTTTTTATTTTAACAAATTTTTATTCAACAAAGTTTTATTCATGTGTGACTCAAATTATCATTACCTTTGTCAAGGTACACACCTGTCTTCTATGCACATATGTATAAAAAACCATGCATGCACTCTAATATATGCCATTTATTTACACAGTATGCATTATTTTAACAACATTATGCCTATACTTAAACATACCTGTAGCACATATGATTATGGTGTAGGGCTATATAATAATCATAATTACAGTTGTGTATGTGATGAGAAAGTTTGTAGGAGGATTGTAACAACATGCTAGCTATTACTAGTGGCACTTATTTACAGAGAGAAAAACTAAACCTAAATAACTGTAGTGAATTACTTTTGCCTGAAAAGTAGCTGTTCTGGAATCACCATTAGAATTAAAATTAATATCTTACTTCAGTTCCAGGGAAATGTTACAAGGTGTAGAAACCCTGTTATTCTTACTAATAGCTCCCTGCAAGTTGAGAGGTGGATGTTGAGAAATTGATCTGTCCTACAGAAGCTACTGTGCTTTTACAAAGGCAGTGCCACAGAAAGGCATTCATGCTTCTGCTCTGACATTGTGGTTTGTGAACATTGATGGCTTCTGAAGCCTCTCCTCTTTCCAGTGCGAGCACTCACAAGTCTGCAGTAGGAAGAGACAAATAGCTAGACTTCAGTCCCAGCCTGCTCCCACTCCTCTGAATGGCCCATTCAGAAGCACTCGGATTTAACAGACGTTTTATCCTGAGGCTGCTATCACTGAAAGTAAGTGGGGATGTGGCTTCCCTGTTCCTACTGCTGGGCTCCCCAGGTTGTCCATGGAATCTGCTGCCACTACAGGCTATAGTTGAATTTCAGCAACAAACACAAAACAGACTATAGCTGCAAGACAGAGGAAGAAGAATAATAACCATAACCTCAGCTATTCTCAAGCTGAGGTAGATCCTTGAAGTGCCACTGGTAATTTGGTTGTGAGATGATGATATGTGAACTTTTTAAAATTACACAAAGCAATCCACTGTAATTACACTGGCTGAAATGAGAAGGATGGCAGACCAAACAGTTTTGCATCATAGGTACTGTCTGTGAGGTTTTAAGGTCTGAAAATAATTTGTTCAGTCTTTTTAAAAAATGCTTCTATCAGTGCAAAGTTTAGCAGTTTGATGATACCTGCATTCTATACAAGACATAGTCCTCCATTTAAGCAAATCAAAGGTTTGATCTCATATTTACAACCAAGCTAAAACTTTCAGAGCTCTGAGTGCACGAGGAATGCATAATCAGTTTTAAGAGACACAAATCTTCAGCTCACAGCTGCCTTGAAAATCCCTTAACAACATCCATTCTGAAGGCTTCCTCCCAGCTCAGAGGGAAAGGAAAAGATGTTAATTAAGGGTGCTACACCAGTTCATAGCAGCCAGAGATCCAACCTAATAGTTACAGTCCACAATAGAAAGAAGTGTCTTGATGTAGATCTCCAGTATGCATATGCTAATTATCCTGAAAATAATTACTGGGTGCAAAAGTAGGAGATGATGAGTACTCCTTAATCACACTGGCACCTGTAGGACAAATGTAAAATGGTGCTGGCTCTTTCATACTGGTAGATAAAGTAGTAAGATGAGAATCAGAGATACTCATCAAAAACAGCACCTTTTTTGAACACAGCAGGAATTTTTAGATTTATATTGGTATGCCAAAAGAGGTGCAAGAAACTGGCTGCTGGATTTCAAGTAATGAAAACTTTTAATCACTTTCTCCTGACCTGTCACAGTAATCTAATATTTCTTCTGTGTTTCTCCAATCCACATGTTGTGTATTTTCCCCATGGGGTTTTCCCTACGATCTGTTTGAGGTGTCAGTCTGCTGAAAGGATTCCTCTGGACCAGAGTCAACTGGGCAATATTGTGGCCTTCCTGCAAATCTTTTTCCCAAGTGCTGCGAAGGCTTTCCTGAATCCCCCCAGTACATTTATAGCATGAGACATGACAACAGAGAGGGGCTAAGATCTTAAGATGAAGTTTGCTCTTCTGCTATTAATCTCATACACTGTTTCTGAAAGGACTGGAGAGAACAAGCACAAAATAAATGCCCTAGAAGGTCAAACTAAGGATTGGTCTGGTCCTGTATTTGGCCTTTGACAGAAATGGGAGACATTGTAGAAGACGGAAGACCAAGTAAGCCCTGACCATTTTCTATGGCAGATATCCCCAACATCCAGAACTGTTGTATTGAGGGTGTTGGAGGGTACCAGGTCTTTTTGATAGTCATTTATGGACCTTTTGTCTGCTCACATGTTTGAAGCTCAGCTGATGGTCAGCTATCAGCTGAAATCTGACTATGTGTCTGAGTTTGCCACTAATGCTATGCACTAAACAGTCACAGTTTTACTAGCATGAAGACAAGTCTTGGGAAAAGACAAAGAAATCTGTTTCTTTCTCTTGCTGCTGGGGCTGTGTCTATCCCCTTTAAGTTCTTTAGTTCCATCTCTTTTTTGTAGCATATCATTGTATTACTGCTACACCTCATGCCCTGCGAGATTCCAAGTCTATGTCTTTGTACACATTTCCTTCTTTACAATTCTTGAACCTTTTTTTGCATATTAGGTTTTCACTATTTCTCCTCTTTTACGATTTTCATCTTGTTTCCTTTCACACTGCACACCCATCTTGTAAAGCAAACAGCTTAGTGTAATTGTGCACTACTGAATTTATTTCACAAGAATTTTTCAAAGTAGTTCTCAGAAAAAGATTCTGTGACCCTCTGTGTTTAAAGTAGATATATGTGGTTTCTGCTGTGGTTTTCTCAGCTGATAAGTGTGGGAAAGCATTCACAAATAATGATGGCTTCTAATACATGGGACAGTTGAGATGTGTACCAGCCTACACTTCTGTCACAGCTGTCAGAAGAAACATCATGTAAGAAACATAGTTATGGGGAAGGACAAGGCCAAAATTCAGATCTATTGATCCCTATCTGAGCCTTTGGAACCTTTAAGTGTTAGTAAGTCTCTGTGGCTGAGTGAGGAAGCACCAGATCATGCCAAAGACTGAAGCACTCCTGGGATTTATCGACACATGTCAACCCTTCACTTGTAGATAAACTGTGTTCACTGCCAGATCATGCTGGTGAGAAATCTTTGTTCCCGCTGTCCTGCCAGAGATCATAGAAGTCCTCCAGAAAGGTCTGTGTCCATGTGGTATCCATGAGCCCACAGAGCTTCATCTGGTTGCCTTCCTCAGTGCCTAGGGAAGAGCAAGGCATGATGGGGGGGTTTCCCAGGGTACTCCAAACTAAGCATGAGAGCACAAGCCAGCTGAGGAAGCTCAACCAGATCAGAGCCAGCAGCTACACAGTATGCTGTGCTACAACATTTCCTTCTGCCTGGCCTTATGGTCCTCCCTCCTGTTCTGCTGCTGAGATATTGCCAGCAGTTTTAAAGCTGCTTGAAATCTGACTGTCAGTGATGGCAAGGGGTGGGAGAGATAGAGCTCCAACTTCCCATCAGGTTTTCCACTTGGTAGAGTCTGGCCATATCTAGAAGTTAACAGTCCTTCATAAAGAATGTCCACGTAATTCAGAACTTCAAGTGAATGGAAGGAAATGTTATCTCCTTTCCTCCTATGCATATTTGAAGATTTATGCCAATAAAAAATCCTCTCCAAAATACTTTTTATTCCCCAGGGAACATACAGCACCTCCCAAGTTTGTCTTAGTATCATTCTCCTGATGTCTTTTGCGCTATTGTTGAGCAAAGCTCATATCTAGCAGCAGTGCTTCCTGAGTGCTACAGGTGAACTCTAGGCCTGGTACGTCTCCCTCCATTTGTCATGAACTCAATCCTCCAGGGATTTCAGAAGATTTGTCACTTAGAGCAAGATACAAGGAGTAAAAGGTGATACCAATACAACTGCAAGAAATTTAAATAAATAAATACATCTGCATCATAAGAGAAATGAAACTTTTAATTATTCAGCAGTCATCCCTTGCTTGGGACAATATAGCTTTGTGATTCGTGAAAAATTTCATTTTATTTAATTTTTTTTCCCAACTCTGTAGGCAGCTCTGCCCTGCAGAATTTTAGGGAAGGACACAATCCTTTCATAACCTTGATATTATTGAAAAGTAAGGTACACTTTGGATACTGTTCTTCCTTAGCTTTGCTACTGAGGGAAATATGCAGATTGTCTTCATTTCTCAGTATCTCGTTCAGTGCTGAAGGCAAGTTGACCTGAGTCCTTTTTTCCTTCCTACCAAAGGTGAAGACCCACTACTTCATGCCCTAAAAAGAACTACGCTTGTCTCTACTCTCTGTACAAGACCTTCCTTTAATTTTTTACCAGTGTATCATGGGAAAGTCAGATGAAATCTGGCCCTAGAGCATTTAATCTGACTCATTTTTTTGTACAGCTCCTTTCATGTAAACAGTACAGTAAAGCACTTTACAGAACAAAGGAGTATTTCAGAAGACTGCTAAAGATGCTGGGTTCATTAGATTCATATAAGGCCAAATTCTGTCCTTCAGGACACACCTTTCATTTGGAGTTAGATCATGCACCCGAGGAATGGAAATTATCCTTTAATACAGTCGTATCAAAAAGATTCCACTTGACAGTTCTCTCATTTCTTTCCACAATTAGTAATGCCAGCAAAAGCACTAGTTTTTCCTTTGATTTATTCCAAATATCAGACTTGTTGCTGAAATTAAAAGAATTCTGTGTGACCATAGAAGAACCCTGCTTCTGTTAGCAAATGACTTTCTTCTCCTGAAGAAACCAGCTCTTCAGTTTCAAGTTATTTCTTAGCATCTGCAGAATGAGAAGGAAGAAGTTGTTCCAAGAAGTGACCCGCTTGTTAGCATTCATGGCCCAGGGCTGGTCTGTCTGACTCAACTAGGTCTTCCTTGGAGAGATGATAACAGAGAGTGGGAAGGCTTTTCTGTGTTACATGGGAGGTTGGGGAGGCAGATGGTGTCAGCAGGACAAAAAGAGATGAGGCAGATCTGCAGATAAAAAGTCAGTAAACATGCTGACAGCACTAGGCAGCAACACACCATCTAACATCCCTAAAACTGCAGTTCTGCTTGCTGGAAGACTGAATGGACTGCAAAAAGCATCTAGACTCACTCATGCTCTCGATGAACAACATGATTTGCTGCCAGCATTGAAGAAAGAATACTGCATGAGATGGATCATTAGTTTGACTTAGTGGGACATTTTTGCTGCACTTAAGTAGGGTCAGATATTTGAAATTATTATTATTTTCCTGTGAAAATTTCATAGCACTTGGATTGTAATAACAATGAATCAAGTTAAATAAGCAGAAGTTGTCTTTGTCCTAGTTTTTACTGCTGTCGGATGATTTTATATCTTGTATCTTCTGTGATTCTGTGATCATACAACTTGCTGGTGTCTCACTCTGTGTTTCTGAGGGGGTGCATCTGAAAGGCCCTGCCTGGAGGAAGGAAGAAAGGGAGAGCAAGAGAGCTAGAAACAGATTATGTACCATATGTAGGCTAATTCTTTTAAAATACAAAATTTCTGTTCCAATTAACAACAAAAAAAATCTAGGTTTATACTAGGGAGAGGGATGATCAAGTCTGACATAGTGATTTTTTTTAAACACACGTTCAGTTATCAATCTGATTTACCTCACCTAATCTCTTTGGAAATTGTATCTGACCTAATTTTTTCAGCAGTGACTCTTATGGCAAGAACAAATATTAGAGGTGACCCTGTGCATTCCTGCCATATCTCTTCCTCTGTGATGTGGATTATTCTAGTTTCAGTCCATATTCATCTGTGGAGAGACAAAGTCAAAGATCAGTTCAAAACAGCTGATACATTCCTGCAAATTTGCACTTGGCAGGGCTGTAAGTGGGTAATTATTGCCAACATGTATTGATTGCTTTTTTCTGCTTCAGCTGACAGACTCGAAGTTTTCTGCCAAATACTCACTTTTTGTAAATAGCACCTCACATTGCCTGATGTGGCATGAGCTATATCAATTCTCTGCAAACCTCACCTGCTCTGAGAGCATGAGTGGCTCTACAGGGGATTCTGCTCTTTTCAGCAACAGATTTTGTGATTCTTTCCTTCCATCCACATTTAGCAGAGAAACAGACTGCTCTGAGAGACTTCCAGTGGTGGTCATTCGCCACATTTTAGGGAGTTGTCTGTCTCCAAAATTGCTGCAGCACTGAAAGGTGGAAACCTTATTAATAATTTTTATCTCTTCTTTATGCCAGTATTATTTCTTTGTGTGTGGGTACTTGTGTGCAGGTGTTTGTGTAACCTGATAACTAGTCTATTCTGTTCATGTGTCTTCTGTACGGCTGCTGCAGCAGCCAGCAGCTGAGCTGCCCTCGCTGCCCATGGTGGCTGATGGAGAATGCTCTGAATTCAACAAGTGTCTGCTGGCTCAGCTGCTTTTTTATCCCCTCTAAAAGCAGGCCTGCAGCGCAAAGGAAAATGTGCTGTGCTCTTGCTGGTGGTCATGAGGAAGAGGTTGTTTTGGATTCAATGCCAGATGGAAAACAAAAATAATGTTTCCCCAAAGAAGTTCTTTCCCTTTGCCAGAAACAGACCTTGTTTATGAAGAGGGCTGCTGCATTGCCTAGGTATGGAAGCTGAGGAAAGGAAATGTTTTACTGAGTGATACTGTTCCTACAAGGATTACAAAATAATTAGTCCTTCTACCATGATGAGATCTTTATAGGTCCAATATCAGTGTCCTAGAGACTACAGAAACGTGCCAAAGATACATGCTGCTTTAAGAAAGACTCAGGCTATTTTAAGAAGCTATGGAAATCCATTATTGCTGCTTTCGACATGACATTGGTGGTTGTAGTGAAGAAGTGTATGAATAAACAAAATCAATAATTCAAGATGAATGCCTCCCTTTAACAGCAACTGTTGCATGAAGTAGTTCATTTAAGAATCCTTTGCTGCACTGGAAGTTATACAGTGACTTATAAATGCTTTCATTATTGGTTCTTTTTCTGCCTCAGTCATTAATCAAATCAAGCTTTTACTTAGATCACTGCTATGAAGAAAATCGTGTCTCTTGCATTGCACAGCTGCAGTGTGATGGGGAAACTTCAGATCCTTCCTCCTCTCACCTTACTCTTCCTCAGTGCATCTGTGTACTGGCAGCAAAGGAAATGAGTTTAATTGCTCCTGGTGTAGTGAGCATTACCTCCATTAGCCTTTGGTACTGATAATAGCCCACCTGGAAGAACAGCTGGAAAAGGCTTGGACATTGTCCCTTCACCTTGCAGTTTTTCTGTTCCGCATTCCCAAAAATGGGCTTGAACTAGAAGTGATTTAACTCCTTAATGTGAGTGATTGGATCATTCAAATAGAAGAAATATAATCTTTAGTTTCAAAGTATTTGTGGTGCTAAAAGCCTCTGGGTTTTTAGATATTGTTATTATTTTTTTATTTTTAAATGAAAGGAAACTGAGTCAGAAAGGAACATTAGTATGAGGGAGAAAAATTCAAGGAGTGCAGGGGGATAAGGAGGTTCTCCTGTGGGGTCCTTGTGAGAGGATGGTTGGTACAAGGTTCTGATGAACTGTTTTGAATCAGCTTACAGCTCTGCAGTTGGAGGACTAATGGATAAGAAATTGTTACCTGCTCCTGGATCTCAATTATGCAGTCTTTGTCCCTGGTCTTCTGTGAAGCAAGAAAATTGAAGCAGAAATGAAATTTATTAGCAGGGCAAGCTGCATTATGAATGTGGTAAATGCTGATATCTTATTGCAAATGAGGTATTTGCTAAATAGAAATGCTTTTAAAACAGTATAATCCTTCACTGTCCCTCCAGGACAAACAACTGGAGAGCAGTGATTGCAGAAATCATTTAGGTCATGCAAATCAAGCTCCAGTAGCAGTGTTTCATGCAGTGAGAAGGAAAGGCTAGACTGTCCTATTAAAAAGCCTTGTAATGATAAAACATGATTAAAATGACTTTGAAAAAATTACCAAGTAGGGGTCAAGAAAGGCTGAGAAGGGCAGGCTGATCATGGAAATGTGTTTTTAAATGGACTAATTCCAAAGGAGTATGTTTATCATAGTCACACATAAATGGCTGAACAATATTCACACCAAAATTATGTGAAAATTATAGCCCTTACAGGGTCTGAGGGTAGTTTACTAGCTTTTTATATACAGAACTGATTTACATCAAGTGACACAGGGGTTTAAAATTCTCACATAATGTTTTCACAAAAGATGACAATCAGCCTTCTCCTGGACTTAAATTTAAATGTCACTTGGAGAAATATCAAGTTACTTGATATTGCACGGTGTAAGCAGAATGTAACAAAAAGTACTGCACCTACTACTGCTGCAGCAAGCTTTATTGTATGGGGGAGCCAGCCCTGTTGTCTGCAGATCCTGGAGATGAATTTCCTTTACAGTGTTGTTGGCCTGCCAGTTCAGCCGAATGAAGACAGTGTAATTGCTTTCTTTAATGGAGCTAAATGATATTGGAGGTATTTTTATGTGTGGCAAAACCTGGAGGAGATGTATCAAATGCCTTGTTTGGTTACAACAGACTGTGCCTGTGCCCCTCACAATTTGGAGAGCATTGGCTCCTTTGTCTTACCACACGGCAGAGCTGAGAAGTACCTCTTTATATGCTAATGGTTATGAACCAGATTGAACAGCAAGTTGTCTCTTGGCAAACACCGAGGAGCATGTCTGTTCCTCCTCCCCCCTCCTTCCCGGCCATCCCTTCTTTCAATAATTTCTATTTCTGTCTTTTAGTGGTTTTGGTAAGGAGGGGCCAAGGGCAGTTCTGGTTCGTGCAACTCCCCAGATCCAGTGTCACCAGCCTGAAATAATGTGCTACTTCAACTGCTGTCGCTTGGCTTGGACTTGCCAGCTCCAAATTAGGTCCTGAGGAATGCAGATTTTTGATGAGCTACCAAAGCAGGGAAGTGGCTGGCCCTGGGGCTACATCAGCTGCTTCCCAGCCTTCCTCCCCAAAGGCATATAGATGGTAGGGGCAAAGAAATCTTCTGGAAGACAATGGTGATGGCTAGCACAAAGGGGAAGAGATGGCCAAGGCTGCCTTTGGCCTGGACAGAGAGTTGCAGCAGGGAAACAAGGAGGTAAATTAGATCTCTATTCCAAAAGTATGATGAAGAGCACAGGAGCTAATTGTGTGCAAGGTGTTACTGTGACAACCCATGAGGAAGCATCATGTGAAAACAAAGTCCAGAAGCGTGGAGTTGAAACCGGAGGAGAAGAAATAAAAGAAAGATAAAAAACATGAAAGGAAGGGGAAAAGAAGTACAACAGAAGCAACAGTCAATGAAAAGGTCAAAATATAATTTGAAAGGATGAGGAAAAAAGAAGGTAGCAAGGTGGCACCAAGGTAGATGTGTGATCATAAATTGTCCGATAGTCTCAAAAATGGTTAGCAGACAAGATACTAGGATGTCCTTTCACACCAAAGACCCAGAGATGTTTTGGGTGAGTTTGGTTTTTTTCCTGATTGTAACCATCACAAAGTTAGGTGTTCAGCCTGAGGAGGCCTCCTAGGTGTTGTCTGTAATTTACAGAGAGAGACAAATACCAGAAGGAGGCTTGATCGTTCTGCAGCCAGCATGGATGTGGTGTCTCAACAGATGTTTCCTTTGCTGTCAGCAATGGCTTTAATTAAATTGCAGATTTTTGTCTCCTTGCCTTCCCTCTCCTCTGCACCGTTGTCTGACTGGTGTTAGTGAAGCTGTTGCTGGGGGAGGTGCAGTGAATTGTGTTTTTGGAGAACTCTTGTTAGTCCAACGTGGTCATTTACTGTGGTGGTCACTGAATGGCCACACAGAATTTTGCTGACCTGCTGTAGGAGTCTTGCTGGGGAGAAGAAATGATTGGCTAAAAGCAATGTCAAGGCCTGGTTAACCAGTCACTGTCAGTGGAAAAGCAATGCTGGGGGATGGTGAGTGACATTGGAGGTGAGAGATGGCTGTCCTAGCCTGGCAGCCTCACTTCTTCAGGGCCTTAGTCTTCATATCTACCATTTCTTGTGACAACCTATGGTATATTTAGGGTGCTAAATTGCATGGCAGCAGAGTTAGCTTTTGTGCAGAGGGATCCAGGAGTTCTGGTTGATTGTGGAGGGCCTTTGCATAGGCTTTGCATGTCTTTGGGGATATTGCTCACTGCATGATCATTGCTCAGCTCTGAGGCCTTTCCATGCATCTAATAACATTTCGTAAGGCAAGAGTTCACTTCTGTAAGGTCTCCTGTATTCTCTTTGCTACTGATATTTTCCCTGTGGGCTAATTGCTTTGTCAGTGCAGACAGTACCCATCAGCTACCTTTTGTGTTTAAAAACTATTCATATATACAAATTTGCAATAACTAATTACAGAAAGGAAATTCTGATGCAGCAGCTGTCAGAGGGCAGTGACAATAGAAACCAGTGCAATGAAAGCAGTCTTCATTTGAAATGGCTAAAACACATGGTTGATTTCAGTTTCTGGCCATCTTGGATTAAGTAATGTATGCTGAGCACCAACCTCCAGCAGTCACTGTACTGCTAATGAGTAAAACAATTCTCTTATTATAAAATCATTACCAGTCAATAAAAGGAGCTCAAACCACAAAATAGGAACAAAGTTCAGGGATGTGAGAATTTGTAGTTTAGCCCCATCACTGAAAGTGTCAGGAAATTAAAAGAAGCCCTCCAAAGTGCCATGGCAACATTTGTGGGATCTTCTGAAACAAAATGCTGTTTCTAAGGTGAAAGAATGGGGCCTTAATCTTTGCTCCCAGGTCTCTATGCCCACCTTAATCATGTAAGTATGGTTGATACAGCTGCTAATTATCTAGCAAAATACAGGCAAGGGAGACAGAGGTGAATGGTTAGCTTTGAAGAACAAAAATGAGCAACATGAAACATATCTAAATTAGGCTATAAAGATGTACAGTAGGAGCAAAACAGTGAGCTGGCATGATACCTACTAGGCAAGCACAGTTCCCTGTGTAGAGCCCATACTGTTCCTAGACCAAGCCTTGTGTCAAGCTGCCTGCATTTTCTTACTCAAATTTTATACCCTAGCTGTAGAATCACGGTGAATGCATGGTCACCTGGAATATGAACAGGCAGCTTGCTGTGCTAAATTCAGCCTGTTTGCAGCCTCAGGAAGACATTACAGCAGTGGCTGTCACAGATTGACGGTTACCTTTGCAACCACACAGGAGAGGAGTGGATGCCATCATATTTTAGATTCTAGACCAGGGTCCCAAGGAAAGTGAATCCTTGGGCATGAAATCAGAAAATACTGAAAATAATAAAAAAACCCACAAAACCCCAAATAAACTATTAAAGTGGCAGAAAATCTATGAATAATGCAATACAGATGTATCAATTCAAGATACAGCAGTGGACTTACTTAGGGTATTAGTAATTTGCTCTGTTATACAGCTCTCATTTGTAGATCTTAAAATTCTTTATGGATATGAAGGAAATATACTTATGTCTTACACATTACAGATATCAAGTGAATTGAATCACAGAGGCCTAATGACTAGCCCATAGAGAAACACTAGGTTGTTGTCCATCTGGATCTAGGCTGGACCTTTTTGTCTGCCAAAAATTATTTAATCTGCAGGTTTTGTGGGAAACAGTTGCATATCAGAGTCTCCTGTAACAAGCCTCTGGGTCCATGTTGCATTGCCAAGGCTATAGTTTCAGACCTAACATGTTTAGGCTGTCTTGCAAATGGGTTAACCTTGTAATGTATGCTTGCAAACTCTGTATCTAGGCAACTAAGAAGAGGAAAAAAACCCTCCATGGTGGTTATCAAATTTGTCTTAGGAAATCCTTGTTCTGCTGTGCAACTTAAACCAAGTGATGGTATTGCAACAGAATTACATTTTCTCTTAAATTATATTGTCTTCTTATTCATGCAACTGTGATATCCTGGTTTTGCTGGGATACCAGTCTGCATCATATCTTCCACACCACATAGGCAAAATGCTAATTTTTATATGATTTAACCTCTTGTTATTAAATAATTCTGTTATCCTAAAAGTAAAAAAACATTGTGTAAATACATTTTATTTCTCTGCATCTGGCTTCTCTACTGTTTGTGATTAAAAACTGAAGGAGGAAGTGTAGCTCTGGATTTTTTTCTGTTTATCTATTCCAGTTTGTAGATCCCAAGAGACACTTGGGATTTATGAATATTCATGGAAATACAGATCACTTGTAGCAACTGTGGTTCTGGTCAGAAGGGCTCTGCAGATGAACCTTTGGTTGCCTTCACTAGCCAAGCTAACCTTTAGTTGCTTCTTGTTATGCTGTGTACCACAGAACTTCAAGGAGCTTACATGAAGCAGATGTTGTGACGCAATGCAGTGGATGAGCTTTCTCAGAAGAGCCAAGAACTCTGATGCCAGATTTCTTTCAGATCTTTTTAAATATGCCAGGGGAAGACACAAAGTAGTAAGGTATCCTGATTAACACTGTGTATCCCAGTATCAAGAAATAATAACTCATTCAAAGAGGTATATGTTGCTTTCAGAATGTGGACTTTGAAGAAAGTACCCAAATAACTGTAGTATAGTTACGTACTCTGAACTGAGCTGAAGGTGCTAAAGGATGTAAATACCATGATTATCTGACACGGGAGATGATCAATTTGATGATACCTATAAAGCCTTTAAAAAAAAAAGCCAAATATAAATTAAATCACTCTTCCCAAATATTGTCAGGAAATGTGTTAGCTTTTACATAGATTCATCTGTTTATGCAGAGGATTCAAATGCCTCCTCAGGGAACAGTGACTGTTAGGCAGAAGTGCCATTGTGAAATGCTCCAGTGTGACTGGAGCCAGGAAGAAAAATCAGGCCTTTCATTCTGGATGCATCTGAAGTCATCTGTGAACAGCTCAGGAATCTATATGTCTTTCCAGGAGGAGATTAATGATTGCCCATTTTCCAATCATCTGTTCGTAGCAGCTGAGCTGTTTGAAACAAGTCTTGGGTACTGCATCCTGAAAAGTTTTATATTTGCAAAACATTTTACCATTTTCACTTTAGAAGCATCTAAATTTAGTAATGGTACATAGCTCTGCCTCCCTGGGGACCTCCAGTTCAAAAGTCCAGCTCTGTTTTGAATGTAAGTTTACAGCAAACAGCACAGCATGACAACACAGCAGTGGAAGAAAAACATCTTATGTCTGTTCCTCAGGGCAAAATCTTCATCCAGCCAATGTGAGGGTACAGGACTCCAGGTGGGATGCTTTGGGGGGCAGTAAGGCATTTTCTTTGCTCCTCTCAGCGTTGGCTTCACAGCAACAGAGTCAGGAGATTCTGATTCTTCCTCTGAATACCTGTGGCCCTGTGGCTGCTTACAGCTCCCACCAAGCATTGCCTTGCTGAGAAGCAATCATTCAGTTGGATGGCAGCCCTGTGGTCTCATTGCCAACCCTTCCATTGCAAAATCTTACTTGCTTAGACCACTACTCTTCACCATCTCACTGGTTCTGAGGAAAGCAGAAAGTAGATCTTGTCCTCCCTGAACTGCAAAAGCAGGTCAAATGGGGTGCACCAGCAGGATGGAGAGGCTACTGCCAGCCAGCCTGTCCAAAGTCATCTCACTGCTTTGGTGTTTCCTATATTTCCATCTGTATTGATATAATTCAGAATCCTAAAAGCTTTAGTAACACCTTTTTTCCCTTCCTCTTTTCAGTAGCATGAGTAACAACGATAAAACCATTTGCCAAAGAATGAAGTTATAAACTCTAGATTTGAACAAGGACCATTTATATTGTGTGGAAAAGAGAAGGCTTTTGTTTCTACACAGGCATGTAGAAAATACTAAAATATGCTTGGCCAAATTTTTCAGCTTCATTTTCTGACAATACACTGGTGGTAACAGAACAGAATTTTTCTTGCTGAGCTTAATGCTTCTGCTGTATTATTTTAGATATGCTCCATTACCTTATGGCACAAAGGATCTGTTTTTTCTCAGTATGCAATAGACTTCGTGCTTCTGTTTTGAGTTCCTTTGAATGCTATGAGGAATTGCACAGGGAACTGTCTCCTTTGGCAAGAAGAAATGGTGGAAAATGGAGGATGCTGCTTACAAAATTCCATGGGACTGAGTCTGTCTAGCCACACTGCAGCATAAATTCAGTTCAACACTTACCAAAAACGAATACATCTGCACAGTTCCACTTTGTGGCCAAGTTTACATTACCTCTTGAGGACTTTCTCTAATGGATTGAACTGTGCATGACACCTGAAATCAGACTCAAAAAACACCTGCTCTGTGTATAAAATACATGCTACTGTTGTGCTCAGTTATGGGCATCTCAATTGTTTAAAAGTAGAGCTACATTTCTCTGATCTTCTGAAGGAGAATCCCATCTCCTCTCTTCATCTCAAGGTGAAAGATCAAACCTACTTTTTCAATACTTGAAATACTTCCTGAAATAGCTCCTTCAAATACCAAAACCAAGAACTTTAAGCAACAACATGGAGGACAGAATGATGAAGATGTGACTCCTCCTCTCACCACAAAATGCTGCAGATGAATAAAATTAGCATGGGTTCCAAAGTGACTAGACATCTTAATGAAAGATGAATCCATTGGGGGCCATTAAATGCAAAATCATCGTGTCTGGTTTGAGAATCCTCTGGACCGCAAATTGCTGTGTGCTGATAGATATTCTGGGAACAACACTGTCCACTTGCACTGTTCCTAAATTCTTTCCTATGCATTAACTGTTGCCCACTGTTAGAGGTGGGATACTGGACTGTGGTGATGTTCCCTGACTCGTTATCCCTGTTTCTATGCTTTGAAAGTTTTCTGTGAGTAATTTCACATTTCTTCACAGGAAAAGTTGAAGGAAGAGAGGAAACAAATGGTATCTTACAGTGGAATGTGAACAAGGGGTACAAAGAGAAAAAAATTAAAGAGGAAAAATCCAAATATTGCCATTTTTCTATGCAATTTCCTACTCTCTTTCTGTAACAAATTTATGATGTGAAGAGAGGCTAAACTATTTTTTTGGGTAACCTGGTAAGTCTTTGAAGAGTGAAGAGCTTGTTGCAAGTTCTGGTCTGCTTCCAGTCCAAACAGTCTGCCTGAGACTCAAAAGATAATAATGTGGTCAGTCTCTTGGAGAGATTTATTCATATTCCTAGTGGTGCTAAATGTACACTTTAAAAAATCTCATGTAATTCTTCTCAATCCTGCTGAAGCAAATGTGTTTGAGTACAGAGTACCTGTCCCCTGCTATCCAACTTGTAAAAAGATTTGTTCGCTTGATCGTTTTTGTGGTCACAGAAGCTGAGTGTTTTAGTCCCTGTTAACTCAGTCCTCTTATTTCTGCTTTCTCTCTGCTGAACAACCAGTTTTGCATTTTCCATTTCACAAGTTAGGAGTTCCTCACCTGTAACTGGGGAAGGTGAGGACAAGGGTAAGCCTTATTTTCACAAATTAGACTGAACTCAGACCTAAAGTTTGGGAAACAGTTAAAGTAGCTTGCAGCTGTGGGGCTCTTACTGACATGCAACAAGACTTTAAGTATCTTACCTTTTTTATGTGTCAGATGATCTGTCTTTAAAGGAGCCCCATTCTCAGTCATCTGTGATTTCAAACTAAATTGTGTTCTGATTACAGAGGCAGTTTGGATCTCTTCAGCCTCAGTAGTTCTGAGAGCATTGCACAGACAGCCGTGCCATATCTAGAGCAAGTTTGTCTCTGAGGAAGCTCACCCAGTTTTGTACATTGATGACTGAACTATTTAATCCTGCCAGACTGAAGTTTGCTGTGCACAGAGGCAACTTGGGTGTTCCAGTACACTGTGGTTCAAGGTGGCTTTGCAGGAAGCCAGTCTCACTTTGGCAAGCCTGGCACTGAGCTTGAGGTATAAGTCCAGCTGGATCTGAACTAAATCTCGCAGAGCCTTGAGTACAACTGCATCGTGCTCCTCAGCCAGCTCTGAGAGTTTCTACAATGTGGAGCATGGACAAAAAGCCACACTTGTCTGGTCCTGACGGAATCAATGTGCTCCAGAAGAGCATATTAGCGCTAATGTGGCACCAGCCATCCTGGCTGACTTTCCAGCAAACCATTCAAATGCCTTGGCATGAAGTCACTCAGTACCATATTGCCTGCAATTTTCCATTAGCTGGGTTATTTCAGGCCTTTATTCCTCTACTCCTTTCCCATAGCTCTGGATAATGGCAAGTTGGCAGCAACCTGAAAGCAGTGATTTTGCCATAACTGTATGTATTATCAAACCCTGTAACTTTCATGGTTATTTAATGCAGTCTTTTAGGTTTTGTACACCCTTTTTTGGCTGGGCAGTCTGCATTTCAGGATCCTAGCCACATGGCACAATGAAATTACCAGTTAACTCATCCTTGTATTAAGCTGCATTTAAGAGTCCTGTCTGTGGGATATGCAGAAGGGATGGGCCAGAGAGCTGGAAATAGGATTTCATTGCATCCAAAGAACCACAATAGCAAGTACAAAGGCACTGCTAGACAGTTAAACTCGGTACCATGCAAACAGAAGAAAAAACAGTAGTTAACAGTTTTGATAAAGTTGGTTCTACCAAAACATGCAGTGCATTATCAGTATACTTTTTTCCCCTAAAAATGAATACCAGGGATAAACATGGAAGTAATTTTTCAGATAAAAGATGCAATTATAAAGTATTACATTAAACACTAAGTCAGTGAAATGGGTAAAGAAGGCTTTGAAAAATTGCCTTCCTTTGTCTATTCTCAATCAGATTTGAAAAGTTTCCAGCACTCTGTTCTTCCTTTTAGATAGTGCAATACCTTCTTAGTATTTCCTGCAGGATTTTCACGAACTCTGCTGTAATTGTTTTGAAACTTACAGCAATCTCTGTAAAGTATTTTAAAAAGAATATTAGAAAACTTAGTAATGCAATTATTTTTCTATAGACTTAAAAATGGAAAGATCATGTTTTCTGATGGTTCTTTGTGTCAGAGATCTGCTTTTTCAGATTTACCATAATTTTCCTCTTCTATGCTTTTTATCCCCTAATTCTTGCTTAAAAATATAATAGGTGCAACAAATTTCACAACTATATCAATATTTCAAAAGCTACCAAATCTTACACATGCAAAAAAGGAAGCTTAACTATCTTTGCTAATCTCTAATGAAAGACATATCCATTATTTATGAAGGTGAGATAAAGGGGAGCTGCTCTTGAATAGAAATCCTAAATACTACACAAGACAAGTCCTTGGCAGCTACACAACACATGGTTTCTTATTATTAAAGCTACTGACCAGCCTCTTGGGAAATTAATTCCAAAAGTTAATCTCCAGGAAACTTTATACTAACTGGATGTGAAACTGATTGAGTTTTGTGAAAGAAATGGAGAATGAAAGAAAGAATCCTGCTCTCCAGGAATCATTTTGTACCAGTGCTGATTGAGTTACAGCAGGTCAGCACCTTCTCCCTCACATCACAGATTTTCTGCATCACTTTTTTTTTAGTGTGTATAAGGAAGACAACTGACCTCTAGTAGTGTGTTGCTGTGGTGAAGGCCCTTGCATGACACTTAGGGGAACTCTATGTCTGGATTCAACAGCAGCTAAAGCTCGCTTTCCTTCTGCATAAGTACACACTTAGACTAGTATATGTAGTACTAGCTTTAATACCTATTAATGTTTGCAGATGACACAACGAAGCCAAACTGCAGTTTCCTGAAAACTGAGCTTAACAGACCCTTAGATACTATTTGTTTCTTTTGTGGTTTTCTATATTGGTATTCCATACCAACTTGGAGAAGCAGGATCTGACAAGGGTAGGATCCCTTTCTTATTCATTCAGAATCCATTTCTGGATATTCCACTTAGAAGAGTGGGAGAACAATGACAGAGTTTCAGAAGAAAAGCAACAAGAATGATCAGAGCTCAAAAAATAATTGTGAAGGCACAGTCTCTGAGGAAAGGCAGGAGGAACCAAGGTTATTGTCTGTGGAGAAATGAAGGAGTGACACAATGTCAGTCTTAGTGTGCTTTTCCAGACACATTGAGGGCTGCCAGGGAGAAGACAGGAAATTGTCTGACCTCTGTGTTCATATTGGATAAGACCAGAAAAAATGTGGAAATGTGGTAAGGGAGACATATGTGCAACATGCAGTTTGGGTACCAGTGAAGATCTTTAGTAGGAAGGGTGGTGAAGGACCAGAGTATACATCCTAGGAAGCAGATCTCCTCATTTTAGAGACCATTAAGATGAAGCTGGAGAAGCATCTGTGAGAAATGGCATAGACATGATCCATCCAACTGTGGGAAATGGGGTTTATTGCTATATGTAAAGATTTCCAGGGTATTTCTGATGCATATATAATAAAAAAGGAATATGGGATATAATTGAAAATGCTCTTCTACTAGATCTTTTTTTTGTGCCGAACTTCTGTCATCAACATACCAGGCTTGAAACATCTACAAAGCACTGAAACACCTAAAGAGGACCAATGTGAGGACAGCTGGAGGTAGTATGACACCTGAGAATTATGGGAAGCTTTTCGAAATACTGTGACAATGTGAGGTTGACAAGCATCAGTCAAAGAAAGAGCTGGTTTATGAATCTGAATGATCTGTTCCTTTCTTTCTTACTATGCTATGTTCTGCAAAAATAATTTTAAATAACAAGAAGAAAAGCAAAAATGTAATGGAAAATGCTTGAATCTCCCTGAGATTTCAATATGTTCAAACTTTCTAAGAACTGGGGAATAGTTTTCCTCAGGGAAATTCTTTTCACCTTTTCCCCCTTGTCCCATTGGCTAAAAGTCCCTCTGCACTTAAAAGGAGTCACACAGAAATGTTGGTTTTATGAACCTGACAAGGAAACTGGTGTACAACATTTTTTTTCCTTAGAAGTATGTTCAGGTTTCTTCCTGAATTTAGGTATGCTAAATTCTCTGTTCTTTGTTTTAACCCATACAGAAAATGCTGCCTTTATTATGTACATCAGCATAAGATATAGCCTGTTCCTGGTGATCTGAGCAGAATGACTCTGTATGTCAGAGCTCTGTAAGGAGTTTAACTTGAGGAGATCAGCGTCTTAAAGGTGAACTACAAAGCACACATAAATTATACTTCTGTGTCCTGTAGTGGGATAAAGGGTTTTTTAGGTATCTACAGGATAATTCTGTAAGCCTTTACTTTTTTACTTCCTCCATCATCTGCTTTTTCTCTTCTTCGTCCCCTCTGCTTCTGCCCCATTATGTAACCCCCATGAAGAGTGTAACACTGGCTCCACACATGCACAGCATGGTTGGGCTGGAGGTTTTTATCCAGGCAGAGCAGTTCTCCTTCAAACAGTTCTTGAAAGCCAGTTTCAAACAGCCTAGGGCATTTTTTGACTTGAAATTTAGAATACTTTTTGGAAAATAAAGTGAGTATGCGAGTCTATTAGATTAACTTCTAAACTCAGTAGTATTTTCAAATACATTGGACTTTCCTTCAGGGTTACTTTTGTTGTTGTTTTTAATTTGCATATCTTTGTCCTTACCTTTAGATTACAAGACCAGAAATGCCATGGAGGCTTAGAATAATAAACATGAAGATGTTGTTTAGTATGTTCTCCCTTTTTGACCTTAGGTTGATAGTACTATGTCAACTTAGTGTCTTATTATTGTGTGAAAAATTAAAATTAAGGAAATCAGATAGATGTAAATTACTGGTATATGTAGTAGTAAATTAAAGACCAAGCATCAATAGAAATAAAAGCCTGAAATGGAGTTCTGAAGATGCACTGGGAAAATGAAGAAAGACATCAAAGAAGCAGAAAAAAAATTAACAACTTAGCAAGGAAAACTGGCTTTTAAGAAAAAGTCATTGGATTCAGCAAAGTGGTACACAGTCCAAAGAGGATCGAAATAATGAAGAAGAACAGCAGGGATCACAATAAAAATATTTGGAAGTGAATAAACCATGAAAAGTAGTTGGCACAGTCTTTGCTAACAAAACTTCTCCAGTTGAGCAATAATTAATACTCGGGAACTGCTGAAGACGAGACAATTTGCTGTTTCATGTTGTTATAATGTTGCTTACATGTCAGGAAATAAGCAGCCTTTTAAGATAGTCAGATAATAAGACTCATGAACAAGCTTTTAGAGCTAAATCACAAGGAATCCCCTGGTACGTTTTAATACTTAGTTACATGACTGCCTAGAGGGTCAGTAAAAAATGAGTGTAAGGCATTAGTAAAATTATGTCAGGGATTATCTTGTAACCCTTACTTTTGCTTTTAGCCCCATTACCATTATGGGATGCAAATATCAAGTGTATGTTTGAGAGATTCCAATACATCATATGCTAAAGCAAAACTTGATTCCCAGGCTGTAGATCATTTTGCCACACAGTCTTCCATGTGGATTTGGACTCCTATTTAATTACGAGAACCTTGAGGGTGATGAACATTGCCAGGGCATGTAGTGGTATCAGGGCAATGGTTTTAAACTAGAGCAGGGCAGGTTTAGATTAGACATTAGAGAGAAGCTCTTCACCATGAGGGTGGTGAGGTGCTAGAACAGGTTGCCCAGAGGTAGAGGCCCCATCCATGGAGACATTCAAGGCTGGGCTTGATGAGGCTCTGAGCAACCTGATCTAGTGCAAAATCCACTGCAGGGGGGGTTGATTTAGATGGTCTTTGAAGGTCCCTTCCGATCCTGTGGTTCTAGGATCCTATGAACCAGGTGAGGGCTAACTGCAAAATACAAGTATTAGCAGCAGCACCTGTAACACCCTGGCATAAGTTTGTGAGCCCAATTCTGATCTCACTTAGCCTCATTTTATTCCAGTGAACTTCAACAGAGTGACTTCTTGTTTGCTGCTATATAAGGAAGATCAAACCCATTATGACTCAGCTTGTCACTTGCCAGTCTGAGTAAGACTATAATAAGAACTTCCACAAAAGAGTAGAGAAAATGCATCTTTAGAGACATTTGTTCCACTGTTTTTTTCTCTTTTGAACTGGATATGTCTAAACAGACTATAAATATTTGCTCCAGGTAGATTTGACATACCTATGAGCTACCTGTGTTAATTTTAGTATACTTCAAGCTGGTAACAACAGCAGTAAAGATGTGATGGCACAGCCTACAGCTGGAACATAAGCAGCCTGGGCACGCATAGTAGTCACTTACCTACACCACAACTTTTTGTCAACACTGGTTTGGATGAGCTTACCCATTGTAAATTTGTATTTTCCTGAAGAGGAATAAGGCACACAGAAATGAATGTTCTGGTATGTGGAATGCAATTGTCTGGTTCTTGGAGCCACTGAAAATCATCCATTTCTAAGGAGAAAGAACAACTTTGTGCTTGAGGGAAAAGCTCCCCACATGTGATAATCCTCTCTACTGTGCCTCAGAGAAGCACTATTTTGTTACCCTAGATTGATAGCAAAGATGCAAAGTTTGTAGTATTTTATTCTTGGAAACACTTACTAATTCTGTGGAAAGACAATCTATAAAACAGCTTCTACTGTGGCTGTAGCTGTGGGGCTATACTCAGCAAATGCTGTAGGCAGACAACTTTACCCAAAGGGGACAAGTTTCCTTGTCGCATGTGTTTCACAGTGTGATGCCCTGCAACTGGGGTGTGCTCCACAAGGTCATGTTATTTGCCTCGCATGCTGCTTTTAAAAGCACAAAACTACTTTGAACATTAGAGGATGCTCAGCTATTCACCTAAGTAGTCACTTTCAAAGTAATATGTCATCCCGCAGAATATTAATCTAGTTATATCTATATATATTTCCCCTTCGGATAGGATTATTGCAGCTATTGCCTTAAGGAGTCACTGAGGCCACTGTTCCCTTCACTCAAATTCCTCATTAAAGCATACATCTTTTAGGAAGCCAGCAAGAAACCAGTCTGTGCATGATAGGAAAGTAAAAGAGCTTTGGTGAATACATGGAAGACGAGTCATCTACATATATCATAGGCTTATACTTCTTTGCTCTTCTTCAATTGCTTCTCTTTTTTGAGCTAAGGGACTATAAGTAATACCTTGGCTTCACTGAATAAAGAATTAAAAACAATTTAAAAAAGATGTGGGCAGTTACAGCTGGCTCCTTTTGGTCAGTCATAGGAAAAATGGCCTCTCCACCATTATGATTACTTAAAACATGGATAAGAACAGCAAGTGCTTCTAGCCCTAGGCAGCCTAAACTCTGAGCCATGGGTGAAATGAAGAGTGAAGTTTAGAGGCCTTATTTCTGATGCATGACTGAGACTTCTTAATATGTTTTGTGAATAAGCAAAAATTTCAGAATTATTTCCTCCTCCATACTGTATTTGCATTCTCTGGTCTGGTTTTGCTCAAGTTCTTCCTTTGGAGGTTACATCATAGGGTCCTAGGGTCAGATTCCTGGGGTATGGGTATAAAAGCTTAGTCTACTGTCCATTCCTTCTCTGGGACTTCCAGGTTCTTTCCTAGACAAAATACAGGACTGAGAATTTTCCCAAATTCCCTCATCCAATGCAATGGGGTCTTCTGTGTGTGGCTCAGCCATCTGGTAGCTGCTCTTTGGAGTTGCAATAATAACAACTCTCCTGCTGTGATGCCTCTATCAGGAGTGTCATGGATGGGAAGAAGTAAAAGTGTGAGGAATTTGTGAGGAAGGCAGAGTAGCCCTGCAAGTTGGCAATGAATCTTCACTTGAGTTACCTCTCCAGATAGATATTAAGGTTGCTGGGGACCCTGAATGTGATTCACAGCACAATTAGCCCAATTTATCATCTAATCATGTTTGGAAAGAGGCAGTTGATATTTCAACAACAGACTAGAGAGAGGTATGCAGTAGAGTTGGACAGGGACCTCTCTGGGTCTGGTGCTACTTACTCAGTATGCTCATTAACAACTCATGCAGCAGGTTAGTAAATTTGAAGACACTACCATTTGAAGATGGACTATTAGTACTCCAGAGGAGAGGATGAATTGTGAAAAATAACTTTTAGGTATTGGAGATAGGTGCAGGAGAAAAAAAAGAAATCCTTTTAAGAATGTTAGTGTAAAGTTATGTCAGTTAAATGAGAAGAAATGTGTGTTAATTGTAGCAAGAAATATTTTTCTCAGATATTTGAAAATGCTCTTAATGGTCACACCCCTTTATGTCTGGCATAAAGGATTCTTTAGGCCAAGAGCCTAAAGAAAGAGAGAATACAACTTGAAGAGCAGTATTCAAGTAGCTGGCTTAGCCCTTTTTTTTCCTCAGGCTCTTCCTCTTTCCTCCATACTCCTTTTGAGGATACAGCCAGGCACTGTCACAGATGGTGTTAGTCACCAGCACACCAGAAAGCCCTGCCCAGAGCTGTCTCAGTTTCAGTACATCCCAGAGGAAGGAAGAAAGAGGGAGATACAGACTCTTCTCTGCTTTTCCTGGTATGAATTTGCCAAACATAGATGTTTTGACATCTAAGCGAAATTTAATAACTATGCTTTAGGATACTGTCCCTTCTTCTTCCTGCCTTTGAGTTCAATGGGTTTAGAAGTGATTCAAGCTATAGCTGATCATGTTCAGCACATGCATTCCTGTAAGGAAGGGAAGGTCTTTGCAGACCTTTTTGGGCTGTCTCCAAGGCCAGTATCCCAACAGATCCAGTTCCATGATGTCTATGAGGCTGCTGGAGGCTGGACACAGACCTAGAGGGGAAGGATTCAGATGATAGTTTCTTTTCCTTCAAGGGTGTCCACGAAAGGGCAGATTTCCCTGCACTAAACAGATCACTACTAACCAGATCAGCTGTCTGAGTAGCCAGGGTCCATACATTTTGATCTGAGTGCTTATCTGTGATGAGGCTCAATAGTTTTATGAACTAATCCCCTTGGCACTGTATCTAAAACAATTATTTAAAGATCCCTGAGTGAAAAGAGAACATTAGGTACAATGATGGTTTTGAACTCTTCATGGCTATAACATGAGTCATTCGATGACATGGTTTCCTGGTAAAAGTCCTGCTCCCAGCTTCCTCTTCTGGGACATTTGCCCACATGAATACACATACACATGTACACGCAGAGAATCAAGAGCAAGAAAGGTCACTCTTACCCTGTCTGGCTTTTACTATGTCCTTGTATGCCAATTGTTCATGGTTTAGCCCTGAGCGCATACAGGAGGGAGGTTGGGGAGGGGTACTCTGGTCCCTGGCAGACACTGAGGAGGGAAGACACCACTTTCCAGGTAGCGGCATGGACAGCCCTACAAAGGAGGGGGGAAAGGAGGCAGTAGAAAAGTGGAAGATGTGTGTCCCACATGGTTTTAGTCACCAAGCTGAAGGGTTACTGGGTGAGGTGAAGTTCCTCAGGCTTTAAGAAGACCTGGAGGCATGAGAGCTGATGGAGTGGATGTGGAGTCAGAGCTGACTGCAGCAGCCTAGCAGAGCACCACCCTGTACCTTGTGCATTTGTCTCCAGCTATTTTGGAGCTCAGTAAAAATAGCATTTGTGTCAGCTAACATCCTGGTATTTATATTTCAGGAGGCAGAGCTTAATTTCTTCATTAACCTGAGTAAATAATTAAAGTTGTTCCCAATACTTCAAGGGAAAAAATATTTAAAAATTAACTTAGTATATAGGATCAAGATGAAGTAAAAAAAAAATAAAACCACTTATGTTGCATCACTGTTTGTTGCTGTTGCTGTCTTGTCTGTCCCTTGTTATCTGAAAAACACATTTTGCCTTCTTCTAAGTCTGTATATTGTTTTATGTTTACTACATCATGTCACCTTATGGCACATCCAGCTAGATTTGCTAGAATTGGATGTTGATATTAATAATTACTTGTCTGAGCTAAATGAAAGTGCTAATGAAGTCAAGGTCCCTCTGGGGATAGGGTCTGGGCTTCCATTCCTATGAGTTTTTTGGGCAGAAAGCTAACACTATCTCCACAGAAACACTTCTCTTGTGTGGTAATACACTATATCATCTCCCTTTACAAATAGTAACAAGTGCTACAGTGCAGCAAGCAATTTGTGAAATGTTGAGGAAGAAAAACAAAATTGCTGCAAACTACCTGAAGGCAATGGAGCTTAACTCAGCATGTGGCTGAACTGAAGGCAGAGCTATTTTAAATAATTGATAGTGCTGTAAATGTACATGGTGAGGTACAGGAAGAGGTCAGCACCTCACATGTAATAAGCCCTTGCTCTGAAAGGTTGATGGTGGAAAGTCTTCGTACCTCCTCAGAGGAAAGGGCTGCAGACAGGTTGGCATGTGGTCTCACGAAGCGTGGGTTGCTAATTTAGAGCACTCGTTTAGAAACGAGTGAGCAGGATTGGCAGGTCAGATGCAGTTTGGAGGAGGCAGTGAGATAATCAGAGCTGTGCCACTTTAAGCAGGCTGACTAAGGCATGTCGGTGATTCAGTGGCAATGCTAGCATGCCAGCAGTGCTTTGGGAGCTTGTGTGAAACAGGATCGGGTACTCTGAACCCCAGGTCTGGCATGATTGGTGCAGAGAGAATCCTGCATCTGCGACTTCCTAAGCTCAGATGTGGAGAGGTTAAGGCAGTGGGTGGAAGGCTCTGAGGATGACACTAGTCATCCAAAGTATGAAGATGAAGGGAGTACTGCACCATGGGAGCAAGCAGCTTTGTTGGTATTTCCTACCACACGCATTATTCCCAGACATTGTTCAGTGTGAGCTGTGCGACCTGCTCCAGAGGGAAATGGTGACACTCTGAAAGCCTTTGTAAGAGAGTCTCATCCTTCTAGAGCTCTGTAGACACACCCCCCTTTGTCCTACACATGGATTGACCTTGGGCAGCATTTTGAGTTTGGATAACTGCCTTCTGTACCCTAAGGGCAACAGTTTGGCCTAAAGTGTGACAAATCTGAACCAGAGACATTTTTTTCCTTCTGATTCTTTTTCCTGCCTCTGATCTCTCTTCTTCTGGCTTTCACAGCATGGGACACCTACTGACTGGATAGAAGCCTCAGGGGGCAGGGAGATTGGTGCCAGTGAAACAGCTGGTTGCCATTACATTATTTACTCCTTACCCTGGAACATAATAATTAAATGAATGCTACTTGAAAGATGGAGAAAACAGCAAGCAAAGATTTTTTTAGACCTGACAGGTTCAACTCTAATGTATTTGCATCTTAAACATCTGTCTATGTGTAAAGAATTTTCATGCATTTGGTTGCACAGAAACAAATCCTCCATGCAATACTCAACAACTATCATAACCATTTTTTGATACATCTAACTCATAGTATGTTAAGTAATAAACTTTAAGAAGAGGTGATCTTGGTGAAAAAAAGTTCTCCTTTTCCCCATTTAGCAGAGATTTTTTGAGCATAGCTCTTAACACTATTTTTTAAACAGAATTCCCCATTGATCTCCATAGTATCCCAGTTCTGGAAAGTGGCATGATATCACCATATGCTTCTTAAAAATGTTTTATTTTTAAGAAGTCAATTTTGTGATACAGAACAAATGTAAAGACATATAGTGACTAGACCTGCCTGGGGAATACCAAACTTTCTGTTTACTGCCTAGTCCAGACTCTGCTTCCAAGAGAGCGTGCAAGATCAAGAAGACAGATGGGGCAAAATTCATCTCACCTAAGTTGAGTCATCTACAGTTCAAACATCTACATCTGAACTAGGCATCTTGGGCTGTCTTTACCATCAACAGATAAAATGTTACTTTAAATGAGCTTCATTTATTATATCTATTTTATATGTCTAGTTTGAGATAAGATTAAGCACTCTTTTAGAAGATTCTGTTTCTCCCACTGTGACTGGCTATGCAGGAGACTAATTCAGATGAAAACTCACACAACATAGACAGGTGTGTTTGTCCAGAAGAATCTCAGACATGTGTAAGGTTTCTGGACTGAGAAGATGCTGAGAATGTCCAAAGTATACGATACCAATTCCACAAACAATTTGGAGGTTTCATTTTTGTAGAAAAAAACCCCCCTGATAATCTGAAAATATTCTCTGAAAAACTAATTTTAATGAAAGCATTGCATTATTGTTTTGGCTGGTTGGTTTGTTATTAATTTTTTTTTTAAATTTTGTTTCTTATTTTAATTTTATTTTATTTTAATATTATTAGTTTTCCCTTTTTTTAAAAAAAAAGAAAGGAGTGAAGTTGGTGCAGTTTTCCAGTGTTTGATAGGATTCAGTCCTCCAATGGAATATAGGCCCCAGCAGGTTTCTCTAACATGCTGTACTTTTCAAATTCAGGCCCTGCTGTGTCAGAAACATTCATATTACTTCTTGAACTTTGCAAGATATCCCAATGACAAGATGAAATATGTGTAGCACGAGCTGACTGTGGGAAAGCTTGGAAAATGTATTTACAAAGTAAACTATATCTTTGCCAGTGTAAAGTTTTATGACATAAATGCAGATGCTAAATTAGAAACGCTTTTTATTTTATTAAAATGTCACAACAATTTCCATCCTTGAACTTCATTCTTTGGAGCACACCCAGATATGCACATTGTTCTGCTGCTGTTGTTCTTATGATGGTGACAGAAGTCTAGTGTTCCGGGTAAAGAGGAATGAAGGACTTGTCTGGGGCCAAAAATAACAGATGAGGAAGCAAGGAGGAGGTTGATAATACCTTCCTCTGCAGGAAACCATCCCAGGCACGACAGTGGCTTAAGCTGATGTCCTTTGCTTTCTAAAACTGCTTAGGTCTACCAGCTCCTCTTGGACACTCTTCTTTAAGGTCCACCAACTTCAGTGTTGCTTTTTTAGCCAGAGAGAAAACATAAGGCTCTCTGTGCTGCCCTCCCCCCCCAAGCAGTGATGTGATCTGCATTTCTGAAATTGTATTTCAGCAGATTGGGGAAGAAGAAGCCACAATATTGATCTGGAAAACTGCATTGCATTACATTACATTGCATTACATTAATGGCAGCTCCTCTCTTTTCAGTTTAATTATAAAAAGCAATCATGAATGCAGATCTGTTCTTGTGCCTATTGAAAACTGAAACTTCACTGAAAGCAGAATGAAAGCCCTGATGCTCAGGCAGACAATGGAATATCCATTTTAAATTATATTTCTTGTATGGAATTTTATAAAATAAATGCAAATACAAACTGTTACGCTTTCAAAGGGGATATGTATCAACAAATATTGACAATTTAATACAAAAATTTCAGGGGGACAAAAGCATCTGCAACTGGGAGAACAAAGCTGAAGTACTGACAGCACTGAGGCCCACACCTGCTAGATTTCTCTGCACTGGAGTTTCCCACTGTCTCAGAAGGATTTTGGAATGAGTACTGTGGGTGAGGTGTCTTGATTTTGTGTCTGTTCCCTGAACTGCACTTTGTTGTATATAACTTTAAATTAATGGATTGTGCACTCTACTTTCCTGCTTTTATGGAATCCCAGTGAGTATTGAGAAACTCACAGCATTAAGAGTGGCTTGCCTAATGATTTTTGTGTTCACTTGGAGACAGAAGCATGAAAGCCCATGAAAGCCCATACTGCTCAATATCACTAGTATCTCTTTCCATTTAAAGTAACTTTAATATTCCCTTTAAAATTCTAAGTGAAACTTCAGAGTTTTGAAGTCAAGAAAACAATCCATAATCTATTGACACACTGCATATACTAACATATATAAAGAGCAAACATAAGGAAATGACAAAGCAGCAGCCCTTCAACATATGGGCAGGACGATTATCTGGTAGGTTATGTTTAATTATGAAAACTCTTTATCTGTCCTGAACGTTCCCATCTGTTTGGAGGAATGTTTTATGATGCTGTGGGCTTCCTTCTGATGCTCTTTGTGCTTTCTTACAGATGATCCATGTGACATTCAGAAATGTATACTCATGACTAATTAAGTAGCCTGCTGACTACTTCTGACACACATAATTCAACATAACAAATTCAGCAATAAAAATACAGCAAAGTGCAATGAACACTTTTGCCCCAAATACGAATCATTCAGATTTAGTTAGGAAAAGAACTCATCTAATTGTTTCCCATAGAATCAACCACAAATAAACATGAATGTAAATATTTATTTGAAAAGGAGTGGCTCTGGTAGCATCTAAGTCAAAGCACTCCCAAATGGAGGGCAAATTTTGATCTCAGTTTGCTGTAAGATTATTGCTAAAGTTGTGGGAAAACAGCAGGGGAAAAAAAGGGCCTTTCACCGTAGTGAAGAACCTAAAAACCAGATGTTTCAACAAATAATAATAATAGAAAACCTGGTATATTGTCACTGACAAGAATACCTATGTAAAGCTTATGTGCACCTACTGAATAACACTTTTAGAAGAGAAATGTGTTTGACAGATGGAAGTAATGATAACCCTCTTTCAAACAAACTGAATGAGATGGAGATTAAAAAAAGGCAAGGACAAGGCTTGAACAAGCCATGAGAAGAGCCTAGTACAGAGATCTGTTCCCTAATCCATAGGCAATACTGTGATACTACTTGTTGCTTGGTAAACCTCTAGGCATGAAAATAGGTCTTTTTAAGGTCTTTGGAAGCAAAGTGAGACCTGGGACCCACTTCAAGGCTTCTTGCCTCATTAAAGAAGACGTCTAACTCTGGGTCAAGGTTCAGTTCAAGAAGACATAAGAACGATCAATCAGATCATTGCTTAATAATTCAGTGAAGACAGATGCAGACCACATGGGCCTTTGATAATGCAATGTGTGCTTGTAGCTCCTGTCAACCAAGTATCTAAATTACTTTCTCAGAAATTACATCAGCTTCACAGCAGATGAGAATTATTATTAAAAAGATAGACATGACAATGTGCATGCATGTTAAAAGAATTGTACAGTTAAACAGCTGCTTTAAAGTCAGAGCCAGGACATAACTCAGCTGCCCTGACTCCCAGAACTATGTTGATATCAGTTGGACCATTTTCTTTCTCAACCTTTGGAACAAATAATTCAGCTGTTCATCAGTATTGTATAGCAGAGCTTTCTAAGTTGTGCAGGTAAAATTCT
The DNA here is from genome assembly GCA_013400935.1 of Turnix velox. Lineage (NCBI taxonomy): Eukaryota > Metazoa > Chordata > Aves > Charadriiformes > Turnicidae > Turnix > Turnix velox. Next base: position 147,880 of record VZTY01025049.1, on the reverse strand, counting down.
GTATTGTTTCTCCAGGAGATAAGATATAAGCGATACAGGCCTAGAGGCATTCTCCTGATTGCAAACCATCAGTGGTATGTACTGGGTAGCTCTCAGGGCTTTACAAAGGTATTGCAGCTTAAACCTAATGATCAAAATGCAACCAATAACTAGCCTTGTTCCTGGTACCCTTCCCAGCATTCCTCTATGGCACAAGTATTTGCACAAGTGTCCAGGTTTTACCTCTGTCTCCAGCACAGCTTCAACCAAAGGAATATTTGCTGCTGCCCATTTTGTGGACCTTTTTTGTCATGCTGTCAACATGGTATTTGGCATAAAGGGACTGAATTGCAGTGAAGGATGTCTCTGGCACCTGCTTTTGAATCATGAGTTTTCACCTTTTGCATATTTGTAAGTTATACATAACTCATGGTCAAAAACCATGAAGTGGCTAAACCATTTCTAAATACTACCCTTTGAAACGTTCTCTCTCCTGTAGTTTAAGCAATGCTAGCTAAATATAAGCACCTAGACAGGCAATGGTGAGTGTAGTCTTTTTGATCTTTTGGATATGCACTTCCCAGTGAGTTCATACAACCTGCCAGCTAATAGGAAAGAGCTTGCAGTGGCGAACCTCCTGACCTACCACAGTGCCTCTACCTTCTGATGGTCAGGTCATCATAGAGTAGGAAACTTTAAAAAAACTCAAACAACAAAACCCACAAAAAAACCGGGGTACTTTATTAAGCATAACATGATTTGAAATAGAGGAGAAATATATTGTTGATGTAGGTGACTTATCAAGAATACTCACATTTCATGTGGTTGACTCAAATTACACCATTTAAGATTCTGACTGAAATGTACTAAAGGCCACATGTTTCTGGCCCATCTCTACGGTTTATAATTGCTAAAAATATCTGTGCACTGCACAGATGGTAGAGATCATTTAGCTCAAAAGAGTCACGAAGGAACAGGCTTTAATGATAATTTGGGATTTTTTTTTGCTTACGTGTTCCAATAGTCTTTTAAGGTGACTATAATAAGCAGTAGAATGAAGAAAAAAAAGGGACAGCAATCTTTGTGTGGAAAGGACAATGCTGTACTGGGGACAGATGTCAACATTTTTTGGATTCATCTGTGCTCTAACTTCAACACAACTGTTTCCAGGATAGCATCCTTTTGAGTCTCCCCCCTACAAGCACCTCCTCATAGAGAGCACAGGCCTTAGCAATGTCAGGTAGATTTCTTCTGCTTCTGAGAGAGGGTGGAAATGTATACTGAACAACATGTAACAAGCTAATGTTATCTCTTCCTTGCAGTTCTAGTTCCCTCCTACTTTATTGGTTTGGGGATGTGCTCTAACTTGGATACCTGGCAAAGATAGGGATACTATGGCTAGCAGGGTGAAATACAGGCATCTGTTGGGTCTGACTTTAGGGTTGTTTAGCAGGAAGAATGCAGAATACTGAATGCAGATTCTGGCACAAGTTTTCCTTTATAAAGGACAATAGAGATAATAATCAGAACAATTAGGCGTAATTCACTAAAACTTTCAGGAATTTACAAGTAGGTACTGCTAAATATTCAAGTAGCAATTGGTGTAAGTACAAGTCCTTTTTTAAATCAAAAAAAAATAGAGAACAAACACCAAGAGATCAGGAGAAAAGTGGCTATGCTGATATAAAAAAGTGCAGCTTAAAAAAGAAGTACAAACAAGCCAAAGGATAAGTGAGGGAGTAAAACTTTCAAGTTGTACATAATTCTTTACTAACACCAGTAGATACCTTCAGTATCCTCTTATTGAACTCTAACCCGAGGAAAACACTGCATGCATATTTATGCTGCTTTTTTGAAGTTCTATTCCTCAGCAGTTATCCATACATCCCTTTCTATTTCAGCTTTATCATTCTACATTTGACTCATGGCATGTTAAAAAAAAAAGGGAGGCTTTCTGATTGTTGACAGCCACTGTTTCTAATGCTCTACAGGAGTGTCTCTGCAGGCACCTTCCCTCCCTGCCTGACTGGGGATGGAGAGAGAAACATGGCTTATCCTCATCCTACCTACCATCTCCTTCAGGGATGAGAAGCTGATTCCTGTTTTTCACCAGCCCACTGTATCAATGCCCATTGCCTCCTGCTCTTCCAACATATGCCTCCATGCTCTGTCTCATGCTGTCCCAAACACTCAGGAGAAGCTGTCCATAAACATCTGCAGTTGCCTGAAAATCTTTCTTCAGTCCTTCCTTAAAACTCTCCTTTTGCCATGTTGCCTCCATGAGTTTGCATGAGACCATATGGATTCACAAATACTCTGTTATCACTTCCTTAGGCTTGTTCTCTCTGCCTGCTGCATCTTTCACTAACTTTAAGGTTTTGAGAACAGGATGGTCCTCTCACATGCTATTTAAACAAAGCCTTGTGCAAAGACTGCCATGCCTAGCATGGATACCTCTTAGCTCTCTAGTGCAATCAACTGTGGCAGCTGCAAATACATGAAATCCATTTTTTTCTGGATTTAGATATACCCCTAGAAATGTCTTTACAGTCAGGACCCAAGTCTTAAAGGGCCACTGAGGTCCATAGAGAACAGAGGAATCATGGCTTGATGAACCTGTAACAGTCTGGATGATGCAAGAGATATATGTATCTTGCACAGAATCTTACTCATCATCTTCTATCCAGCTTCAAGATTAATTAATTTAGTAGCAAACCCACACCATACATCCTTGTGGACAGGGCATCTAAGAAGTAGCAGCTAAGGACTAGACATTAAATGACATTTAATCACTTAACTCCTATTTAAGTGACCAAAATGCCCCATTTCTAATAGCAAGGGAAGGTCCCAAATGTAAGTTACTTTAAAAAAATTGGTACTCCCTGGTCACTCAGGTGCAGTACAATCAAACAGCAACCTGAGGATCTGTATTGCTTTCATTAATGGATGCCACACAGCTTTCCTGGAAGACCAAGAAATTTCATAGTTATATTACAGCCCTTAAACTAAAAAGGCTATACCTACACTTCTTCTGAGGGGTGCATTAGGAGATGTCTCTGGAATAAACCAAAACACTGTCTGTGGTTGCCTCACCCATTCTTCTGCAGCTCAGCTTTGCATTTGGAACAGTGTTTGAATCATAGAAGTCAATAGTTACAGAAATGGTTGGTGCCTTGTAGGAACCAGACAACACCAAAACAGAACTGTGGGCAAGGTTGGGCAGAGGTAGAAGCAGGATATGATCACTGAGGAACGGGCTCTATGAGTCCTCACTAAGCACTGTGCATATTTTGGTGGATGGACCATGCTTCTGTCAACATCACAGACTAATCTTATTGTCTACCCTGCTTATCAGATCCAGCAGGCTAATACAATATAACTGTCCTTTGACCAAACACACACAGATGAGTAGCTTGGCTAAAAAGTAAGAAGTCCAGCTGTGTCAGTTTCCTTCTGAGCTATGCCAGTGATGGTGAAAAGCTTCAGGCATTCATAATACAAAAAGCTGTGAATCTCTGCCCCAGTCATCCATCTACAAACAAGGACACAACAGGCCTGTGAAACTACTCAATTGAAATACATCAACCACTATTTATTGACCTGCCTGATCAGGTGCCTGGGAATGGTTTGAGAGATTCTGTGCAGACCACTGCAGCTGCCAGCAGCACTTGCAGCCCAGATCTGCCAAGTACAAACCAAGGGGGGGGGGTCAGACTTCCTAGATAAGAACAAAGATGGTACAGATTACCATACCCCTTGCAGAGCTAATAATCTTTCATTTAATGTCCACAAGCCACGACTGAAACCTGACCCTTTAAATATTAGTATTTATTAGTTAGTACCTAAGGAGCTTGGTGTTAAGTGAGTAGAACTAAGACAATACCTGAGACTGCCTGGTCCCTGCTAATGTTTTCTGGGATCAGGTTAAGCTTTGTGAGCATATCAGCTGCTTTCCCTTCAGGATAAACATAAAGAAGCCACCAGCTCATCTGGAAACAGAAGGGAGCCCTGCTTTAGCCAAAGTCACAGTGGAACTGGAAAGCGAATGCCCAAGGGGATGCCTATGCAAGATGACTGCACAGGAGATGACCACAGTTGTGTTTCCGTGTACCTACAGAGCAAATAAGATCAGAGAAATCCTGGAAAGACAGGAAAGGCACAGGAAAAGCCCTGGATCCTTAAAAGCTGCTGAGAAAGCAAGGAGTTCTCAGGGTCATGGTTGCACTAATAGCCTTACTGGCCCTGCCCAGTCTCACCAAATCTCTGGCCATTTTAGCCCAGGCCTTTAGATCTCTATCTGGGCTGTGGTAATGGGGAACTGCTATCTACAGCTGTGACAGGACCTTGATCCTGGCCTATGAATTGACTTTTTGGCTTGACCTTGGGCTCACCACCACAGAGATGTACAATGATCTGCACCCTTGGTTGAGCCCAGATGTCCTGCTCTCTGCCTGAGGTGAAGTTCCACCCTGCCAGTCCTCCCCTGCTAAGGCTCTGCAGCCCTTGGTCAGAAGTCCTGGACAGAAGCATGGGACTGCAACTTTCCTTCTTCATTGCAACTGCACTCCGGGAAGCATTGCTGGGTAGGGTCTTTGTAATCAGGGACCTCTTGCATATCTGGTTTTCCAGATTCTTCTCAGACAATGTACAGGACTCTGAATTTCGTGTAATTCAGAGCTGAGAAGGCAATGCAGACCATGTAGGTCTGGTTTCACTGAGGTGCTGTACATGCATGCCAACAAGAATGAGAGTGGTGCCTGTTCCGATGGGAGCCCTTATTGTTTGTCTCACAATGGCGTTGCTTTGTACAGGCTCTGTCCCCAAAGGGATTTTCTCTTTTGCAATCTGATCCTTAGCTAGTAGCTTGGCATTGAAACCTCTCCATCACACAACACAGGGCTACTAGAAACTAGCACAATGAGGCTTTGTTATGTGTCTGTCCTCACTGAAGAAATGGGAGACCTCTAGCTCCTCTGCCTAATGCAACTAATGGCTGGCTAAGAGCTCCTACACTAAAGCAGTGGATCCTGTTCAGAATGGCCTTATAGAAGTATGAAAGAAGCAGTAGACTCGAGACTGGTCCCTCACCACCCTCTTTCACAATTTGGTTAAATTATCAAGAGTTCCTACATCCTTTTCTTCCCAGGTTTTCCTATGGAAATTCATGGCAATTTGCCAGACTTCGGTATTTTCTAATATTCCTTTGTAGAAAAAGACAGATTTTTTTTTGATAAATCAGCTCCTCTTTTTCTTTTTTCTTTCAATTGGGGGGAAGTGACTGTAGATTTTCATCTTTATTAAAAATTCCCTCAGTACTGAAGGTCATCTGAGAGGGATATGCTGATAACTACAGGTGCCAATTGGCACCTTGCTGTCTTTCCCTACTGCTTTATGTTTAGTAAATGAACTTCTTTAAAAATCACATTATGGGTGTTTTTAAAAGCTCCTTGGAACAGAGAGAAAATAATGGGTCAGCAGTAAGGAGAAAAGGTGAAAATGACAATGCTTAACTGCTGCAATGCTGGGTAGTCTAAGATATATAAGCAAGAACATGTTAACAGCTATCCCGAGGATATGTGCAGCTGTTCAGTTGATCTGTAACAGAAGAGCACAAGAAGAGTGCTACCATTTCACTGCTGGCATCTAGCATCAATGAGGCCAAGTGCAGGGACATACATTTGGGTAACTTCTTCCTAATGTCTCATCCAAACCCACTCTGCTCTTGTTTAAAATCATTGCCCCTCATCCTGTAAGGAAGATATTTTTTACACTGAGGATGGTGAAATACTGAAAGTGGCTGCTCAGAGAGGTGGTAGATGGCTCTTCATCCCTGAAAATGTTCATGGTCAGGTTGGACCGGGCTCTGAGCAACCTGATCTGATTGTAGATGTCCATACTGATTCCAGGGCAGACTGGATTAGACTGTTAAAGGTCTCTTCCAACCCAAACTCTTCCATGATTTTTTTATTTCATATATCGTGACAGGGCAAATACAAGCATGAGGGAGCCTGCTCAACTCTGAGCTGCTGTTCCTGCTGGGAAGTTCTTGGTAATTATTTAGTGTGCACTGTGTTAGCTGGATCAAGGTATTTGGACAGAAATTTGTATGATGCATGATGTCAGAAGGCTTTTTAATAAATTGGTTGATACTAACTCTAGAGGAACTGGTTTCCACAAATTTTATCAGGCCAAATGGCCATAAATCTGAGTGTGAATTTTACTCATTGGCTTAAGGCCAGGTTTTGAAAGATATTTAGGTGCTGAAAGATGGAGATAGACTTCTACTAAGACTTTCAGAAATAATGTCTGTTTCACAGAAATTTACTTGGCTAATTTGTTTGGCAATTAAGTATCTTGGAAATCTGGCATTACATGGTTAATAAATACAGGAAAATAATGGGAGTTCATTTTTTTACAGTATCAGCGCTAACATTCTGTTGAACTGTTATTACAACATAATCAGAATCTCTCACAAGTGTATGAAACTGAAAAGTAGAAACAAAACTCAGTCATCTGAAAAAAGATGAAGAAAATGCAGAAAGTCTACTTCATAAAATCCTCATCATGCTGATTCTAATGGTTTGTTTTCTTTTTTTCTCAGTATCCTTTTCTCTAGAGAATTATATATATGAATGCAAAATTGTAAATTGAATATATACAACTTTCTACATATTTACAGAATAAGAAATCTGAAATAACATAAGCGATGTTCTGTAGCACTGGTAAGGACAGTCACTTGTTTAGGGAGGTTAAATATATCCTGCAGTGCTGAACAAATCAGACTGCACAAAGAGGGGTGTCAAGAGATCGTAACATCTCCTAGACATAAGCTCCATTTCTTTTTTTAAAATGATTTTTTTTTTTTCCAAGAGAGAAGGAGAATCCACAGACACCCTGGACAGCCCATTCCAGGGCTCTATCAATCACCCTCAGAGTAAATAAATTTTTCCTCATGTTCAGATAGATGGAATTTCCTGTGTTCTCATTTGTGTCCATTGTCCCTGTCCTCTCAACGGGCACCACTGAAAAGAGTGTGGCCCCACCCTCTTTATCCCTTTATATATTTATAAGCATTGATGCAATCTTAATTTCTGAGTTTGCTCTCTTTCATTTGAACATGTTTTGGCCATTATGAAGAACAGGACTCTGCTTTTAATTGGCCTAATCAACTAGGGGCTCTCTTAAGTATTAGCATGTTATATGCCTGTTAATATCAGGACTTACATAATTCATGCAAGTATGAATTACCCAGAGAGAAGAAAAAGAAATGGGGAAGCATCAGAAGCCTAAAGCAATGGTATCTTGCCCACCAGCAGTCTGGTTTTGAGAGAAGCAGCAGAGCAGCTGGGCAGCTTCCCCATCACTGCCACACGCATCCAGCCCTGAATTCCAGCAGAGCCTTATTTGTTTCAATTAGCTCATTAGACTTTTCATGCCTTCATGCTTATCTCAAAAATAAATACTTGCTGTACAGCACGTCACACTGCTTGGTGTCATGTTCTACATGTAAAGAAGTCCTTGCAAAACAGCACAATGAGCTGCTTGCAAATTTATGGTGAGAATCCTCATTTTGGCTTTACCTGATTTTTTCAGAATTAGTCTTAGTGTTGATGATGCATCTGTGTAATGTTTCTGTGGAAACCTTTGCATTTCATAGTAATGTACTCAACTTCCAAAGGAGAAAAACAGGTGTGAAGCAAACAGAACCCAAACAATCTTGAGATTTCAAGTTCTTACCTTCATTTTTTATGGCATAAGGAGAAACATTTGAGAATTAGCAGCCATGGTACTGAGGTGATATCCCTTGCATCGATATAGTTAATCCGTCAGCACCTCCATCAGCAAACTAGTTTTTCAGACTGGTTAACTACAGTCTGAAAATCAATTCCAGACTTAATAATGCAGAAAGGGGTGTATTCCACCATTCTGCATGACAGTGATACACATATATCATTGGGAGAATAGATGCCAAGGTCTCAGAACATGAGAAATTTTATGCTTAGAATATTTATGACAGAATATCACCGTTGTGCTACAGAGTGTAGAAAACAGAACAGGTGACTCAGATGCAAACCAGTTTGATCCTCTGATGAAAATTCTTTGGCTTTTGGCCTTATCATACAATCCAAGGCACGTAAAAATGGTGCTGGAATTTGCCTCTTGTCATATCTCATTGCTTAATTATTAAATGTGTTTGGAATGGTACAGTTGCTCTAATAATAAAGTCCGTCAAACAAAAAAAATTCTTTGTTGTATTGTCCTCCTTGATAGTCCATTTCTGATAAAGGGCAGGGCTCAGGCTCCTGGCTGAAGGAGTGCCACACACCTCTGCATTGTGAAATGGTAAAATCTTGGGGCCATGTCAGTACTTGGAGATCAACCAGGTGCTGAATTTTCAACTCTCATTTTTTTTCTTCATGAAGGAGCAAATCATCGGCCCTTCTCTATTGCTGGAAGGACTAGGATGGGACTGTGACCCCTCAGCACTGGCAAACACCAACTCCTTTGGGGCAAGGGGCTGGAGATAAAACTGCTACTCATGAGGTCAGGGCACCAAAATTACAGAGGTTGTTGCACTTTTCAGAGCACAGATGAAAAGCAGATGGAAGACCCCAGTTTTGAGAACATAAAGCAGCAGAAGAGAAAGAACACCTGTCCTCCTTTCTCCAAACCCATTTTTTCAGGACATGCCTGAGACAGGAGATCTGTCTGAAGCACGTATGTGAAATACTTTTGTGGTTTCCACTTTAATATATTAATGAAGAACCCACTAGAAGGAAGGCTAGAAGTAGTGAGACAGATGATAACAATGATTTTAATCTCTATAACCTTCAGGGCATCCTGTAGCACCAAGATAGCCTTCAACAGACACAGCTTCCTCCAGATTTTACCCTCACCCCTGGCTTTGGGTCCCACTACTGCTGGGTCTTCAATTTGAACAGTTTGCCTATTTTCCCAGGTAGGGTTCATGAAGTGCCACCTCTCCACTGATGCTCACTGGCAGTGCATATCAGGCACAATCTGGCATCTCCACTTAATCACTCAAAATCTGAGATATGATGTACTTGATTTAATGGTTTTTCACACATTGGTTTTATTATAATTTTCTGCGCAAGTGTAAAAAAGTCCCCAGAGTCTGAAAGGGAGAGAGATATGAGGCTCAAATACCAATGAGATGCACATCGGTCCCACACCCAAGGTTTCACCCCCTCGCAGCCCAGTGCAGGGCCAGGTAGCAATGCCATTAGTGGCTCTAAAGCTTTATGGGGAAAAGCCATGAATATGTAGCAACCTCAAGTCCTTGCTGAGGTGCCTTCAGCTGCAGGGATAATAAACCTGCGTGGAGGTCTGCTGTGGTGCAGGTAAGGGCTCTTGGTGGCACAACTGAGCTGTCTAAACAGAAATTTGTAATTGGCGACTGCCTGTGAATATCTGTAAGATGCTTAGTTTTAGTTTTGCTCCTCCAGATATGCAGGTGCCTGGGCTCAGCTGGTGACAGGATGAGCCTGAGGAGCCAGGCGGAATGGCAGCATTAGAAGGGGAGCAAAGCATGCCAGGGTGCTGCAAGTAATTCTGTGGATGTGATGCTTTGGTGGCACAACTGAGCACAGTTTGCAGCTACACACCAGTCTGCAAACTGGGACAGCTGAAGGATATCCTATGCAGTGATATGAACATTACCTCCAGCACAAAGCTAATGCTTGATCTGGCAGTGGTGACTGTGCTGGTGCCCAAGCTGCAGGGGGTCCTGCTCCCTACTCCTGCTCCCCAATCAGTTCCCCCAGGGCTGCCACTGCTCCTCACTGCCACCATGGGTTGCTTGGGGATGCTGTCAGGTGCAGTCATCATGGAGGGCATCTTCCTCCTCGATGCATCAGCTACAAGTACCACAGTGCTGTCATCACTCTGCTCCTGATCACCCCTGTTGCAATGGCGGCAAATTTAGGCAGAGGGCAAGGCAGAGAGCTGTGGGGGGCTTTAATGGCTGGGGCCTTCTTTGGTGATTGTATGGTTTTTCAAAGACAGTCAGAAACCTTATATAGAGCTATGCTTTTCATGACTTCTCTGATGCATGTCATGCACAGCAGTGCTACAGCTTTATAGCCATATAGTCTAGCTAAATGTTCTAAAAAAACAGACTGAGGCTATTTTTAAAAAATAATCCTAGTAGATCTTTTCTTTTGAAGCCAACTAACGCAGCATTTGCAAATCTAACCATATAATACAGTTTTATGCTGAACCATGGGCCATCTCACCCCACAAAGCTTTTCAATGAATTGGAAACAATTTCTCTTTAATGTCTTGACCTCAGGGCTCAAAGGGGGATCTGGCAGCAGCCTCATACAAAAGCCTGAGTAGGATACATTTAATTTCTCAAGATGTTACTCCCACAGTATACATGGAGAGGAATTGCTGCAGACAGTGCAAGGTAAGTTTTATGAATCATGAAACTCTGCCGAAGTAGGGCTGAAATACAAACAGGTAAATAAATGAGTCCTCTCTGTCCTTCATCCAGCATATGCTGAAAGGTGGTGCGGACAAAAATAAAGGAAAATGCTGATGTGAAAAGTCTAGCTGAGGAGGCCCTTTATCACATAATCTCTTGATGAAATAGCAGCAGTCTGTGCGAGGCCTGGCTGCATTTGCTGTGTAGAGAAGCCCACTGTTTACAGGGGCAGACGAGGCTCCTGTCTTACACACCTGGAGTGGGGGCACAAGCGTTGCTGCAATTCACAGCCCAACGTGCTCTCCTGCCTCCCTGTGCAAATACATTATCTCTTGGATTCATGCCTGACCTCTGAAGATACTCAGTCTTTACCACTTAGGCCTTCGTTGTCCCCATCTCAGGAAAGAACCAGGAATTTTCCCCATTGTGAATGAAATTAATGAGAAAAGAATCTAGAGAAAATTGGCTATTCTTTGTCTGATTACCTTTAGTTATGATACTAGCTGTGTTGGGGTTCAGCATTTCTGAAAGCATGAACAATAATCTAATTAAAATGCTTACTGTACTAGAATAGAATCTAAAGACTTATTCAGCCTGTCGCAGCATGCACTTTGAAATTTTTTACTCAGCAGTAGCATTAAAACAGCCAGATTTTCAGCCCTGCAAACTGTGGATAATGAATTTCTTTCATCCCAAACAATTTACTCCCCTGTGTATTAAAACACTTAACCAGATCAGTTGTATTTGTACAAATGCACACTCTGATGTGCAAAGCAAAGGAAATAATGAGCAATCAGTCTCTAGAAATTATTATTTTCTTGGTAAATGCTTTTTCTAAAAAATGATAGAAATTAAAGTCACATATTTCCCCATCAGAAGTGAGTACTGTTTACACAAGCAACGTGAATAATGAAAATTATTATATTCCCTCCTGCCTTTGCTCTCTTTGGATACTATCCAGCATTGACTGAAGTCAGGAAGAACTCTGATGTTGACTTTTCCGGAGCAAGATGGGATCTGCTGCCTGCAGTAGGCATTCCCCACTGGAAATGCCATGCAGATGGAGAAGTCCCATGGAGAAAGCAGAGCTCATCACACTCAGGGTTAGACAGATCACCCTCCTGGCCTCAAAACAAGGTCAAAGTTGTGAGGGAGGGGAAAAGAAGAGGTTTAAAATAAAGTTTTGCATGCTGTTAAATTTTTTTCAGCTGTTCTAGTTTCTGGTGCATTTAGGTACATTTGTTTGTATTTTCAGGCTCTGTTCCAAGAACAAATTGAAGAACTAAAAATTTTGTGAAATCAAAGCTAGGATTTCCACATTATCACTTAACCTCAAAATTAATGTTCTGAAAGCAATACCCTACCCTGCATCCCATGTTGAAAGAAAAGCATTTTGTAGAAAATACAATGTTAAGGTGGCCATATGAATGAGGTCTCAAGAACAGTATTTTCTACTTTTTAAAGGTGATATGACAGTATAGAAATAATGTAGTAAGGAGCCCAGCCTTTCAACACACACGTTTTAGAGTTGATCTCTGTTTTAAAAACTTGTGTGGGACTAAGCTTTTCAGTTAAAAAGGACATGGACATTTTCCCAAGCAGCGCTCAGTGAAGCAGTTAATTGTTCCAGTAAAATAAAATTTAAGGAAAAGCTTTCTGCTCTTCAGAGAACTCAAAATGAGCAGGGTCTGGCCTGTGGAGGAGGGATTCATCCTGAGTGAGGGGTGACAAGAACTTCAAACAGTCATAGGTCATCAGCCATTGACTTCAGCAGCCTGAGCAAATAAGGGCTGACATGAACTTTTCATTTGTGCATCTGTAAGGGGAGAGGCTTGGCTTTGAGCACAAGCCTCTTCAATCTTTCTGGTTCTCTGGGGTGGTTCCTCCAGATTTCAAAGCATATCAGCTGGGGCCATTCACGCAGTTGTGAAAACAATGTGGATTAATGAGCGTCACTCCCTGCTAGGTGACCCCTGGCAAACCTGCTCTGCAGTCACTGAATGGCAAGAATCTGTATTCCATTTTGGCAGGAGAGATGTTAAATCGTTGAGACTTTTTCCCATCATCAGCATCCTTGCTGTGGAAAGATGGCAGTCAATTTTTATTGCGGTTGGGCAAGGCTGTCCTCAGTGCTGCACATTTCCTGCTCAGCATCCACCTTCCTTGCTTTTAGAATTCATTACAGGAAATCTGCTGTGAAGGAGAACATTGAGCCTGCATGTCTTGACCACCCAGATCTATAGGCTGCTATTGTCAGATCTATATACTTCTCCCATAACAAAAGCGCCAGAGAGCATAGCACAGGACAAAGTGCTCCTGGGGAGATCACCTGAATCTTAATATTTCCCTCACACCCTGTTCAGCACCATTTCTTCCGAAGCTGTGCACATATCTGTGCAGATGTATATTTTCAGCATATGTCACTGCAAAATAAATTATTCAGGGTTGTTAGATTACTTATAAATAACAGCAATCAATTAACACCACAGACGGCAGTCATTTGGGCTTTTGTTAAAGGCCAGGATGGTAAAGCTCTCAGCTCCACATTTCCCAGTATGAAGGATTACGGTAAGGACAGCTTATTTTTATTGAATTTTTAATTGATGAGTAATACCTCTGGACTCACTGTGTTAACATTAGGTCTAGGGAGAACTAATCTCTTGAAGGAGAACATGATACAAGGTGAGCTCCCCCTCCCCAAACAAAAACTCCATTTGAATGTGGCACTAAGTAATCAATGGATTTTGCTGCTGTTGATTGTCGGGGTGTTTCAGAAGCCTTTAAGCTAAAGATTGCTCCCTCTTCCTCAAACAGGGCTGCACAGGCTTTTGGGAAGACCATGCATTAGCATGTGCTTTGCTGCTGTCCTGTAATAAGGTGAAAAAAATAACACAGTTAATCCAGTGTTTTCCATGTTCTTTAAAGGAACACTAAAGCTTTATGATGACGGTTAAACATTATTATCATGCATTAAACATGTATTGCTGAAGGACAGGGAGCACTCCAATACTCTATTTCTCAATACAGACTAAACATGCCATTCAACTGCTTGAGTGTTTCATATGTCAATCCTTCTTGTGGCCCCATGAGCTAAAATCAGGCTCTTCAAAGTCCAGCTGAATTCACTTCATAAAGTCATCAAGAACAGTTTAAAAATACATGCATTGTATACGGACATGGATTGATTCATTAAGGATGATGGTAGAGTCTGAATTGGAAAATGCAGTGAAGACGATGATGAATTTTAATGTGGCCAGTGGCTACTGTTCAGCAGATATGAAATTGGAAATCAATGCTCCCTGTTAAATATAAATGGATGCTACCTCTATGTTTGAAGCAGTCTTCCATTCCAAGCCTTCCAGTGTGCCAGGGGATGAAGGATGAAAGCCCAGCCCTGCAACAGTCTGCCAGTGCTGCTGTCTGTCCTTTCCATTCATACCTGGGTTGTGAAATGGTTGCACAGCAAATGCTACCATCTTACCACCCTCCATGTTAGATGTGGTGCTAGCAGCTGCACTTAAAGTCAGAGCCTAAACATGAGTTCGTACATTTAGACCTCATGGTCAGGAGGAAAACCTTTGAAAGGTGATTAGTGCATTAAGGATGCAGTGATGCCTGAGCCTGCTAGCACCTGGAAGACTAGCTCCAGGCAAATTAGAGTGAAATCCCTAAAAGCCAAGAGCAATTGTACCTCTGCTGGAAGGTGATCCTGGAGGATCCTGAAAAGAAAATGCTGTGCGATGTCCCTGTGGTTTCCAGCATGGTGACAGGAGTGGCTGGAAGGCAAGGCTGCCTGTCAGAGAAGCAAGCTCCCCTGTCAACAAGGCTCCACATAGCAGTGGAGACATGGTGCATCCTTGGGGGAACACAGAAAGCCTCGGGGATCTCTGTGTTGCATTATGCCCAGGGCATCAGTTTGCCATAATCCATCTGTGTTCCTGTATAATGCAGAGAAAAGGTGTTTTAGCTTCGCAAGTAGTGTCTGTCACCTTGCTTTCTACCCCTCCCTCTATTTAACGCATAGATGTGGATGATGGAAAAAACTTCACAATAATATTGTGACAGAGAGCAGAGACAGAGACAGAGAGCAAAGTGCCCTCTCCTTCAACAGCAAAGCCATGAAGAAATGAGTACCCCAATCTCATTTAAATATTTGCCGTCTCTGTTGACAATGGAACACAGAGTTAATTCCCTAATTAAATGAGAAAACAATAAACACAGCCAGTAAACTATTGGTTTTCATTAGACCACATCTAACAAACAGCATCTAACAGTTTTCAAATAGTGTCTAAGAAAATGAACATCATATTTTACACATTCACCCTCTAGATTTCTCGAACATAATCAGTGATGTTTATCATGTCCTTTATGAAATCATGCCCTTTATGAAAATGCTGTTTCTTTCTCCACTGCAGGAGCAGAAGAAGGAAGGGAAGCTCTTCTTAAGATATGGGCAAGATGCAATAGGGATTTTTAGCGCATGTGCACTGGAAAGAAAAAGAAATTCTCCTGTGTGAGCATGATAGTGGTATTGGTGTAATCAGCTCTTCTTGAGTAAGTAAACATGATAAACTGATCTAATTCCCAGTGAAGGGTCTGGATGACGTGGCCACCCAACACAGGAAAATTGGGGGAGGGGTAGAAACAAGGACTATGGGAACCTTCAGCCCAGATCTTGGCTTTAACACCAGCCAACATGGCCTTCTGCAGTCAGTCAGCAGACAAGCCCCAGACAACGAACTGGTCATTTATGTGAGGTCAGCTGTAGTTAGGAGGGACAAAAACTCATCATCTTTGCTATCAGATGTTTTTGCCCGTGTCCAAACTTGCCTGACTCTTGAGAAGAATCTCCCATTGTATGTTTTAGTATTACCTTCCAGTGGCTTCCATGTGATAACACAATTTTCTCACTTCCATGTTGTCCTTGACCTTGTACTGGCCATTGGGTGCCTTGTTTCTCCTTCGCTAATGTATGTGTATAACTTTAGTGGTAAGGTTGAAGTATTAATGATTTCCAGCCACTCCGGACAACATTTTGACAATATTAGAGGAAGATTCCTTTTTGAAGTTTATTTGAGCAGCTGATCAAAAAGGGGGAAGGTGTGAAGTGATACTAAAGCATCTCCAGGATGTATCCATTTTGTGAATGTCTGAGATTTTATCTTTTTTTTTTTTTTAAATCAGTATTTGACATTTCAACAAAGTCTTAAACATCCAGGATTTAATTGCAGTGAAATCAATGGCACATCAGAAGTAATGAGGTGTGCCGGAATTATCCTGAAATAGATATAATTGCTGAGTAACTCCTCCAGTAGGTCCCAGTTTCCCCAGCCACAGTCAGTATCTCATTGTTTGCCAAGAGCAAATATGAAATGTATTGCAACATAACATTCTTTCAGAAAATCTAGCCCTGGTTATCGTAGGGAGATTAAGAAGTAAGTAAGGATTATTTTTGTGAGCAAAAGGTGCAGAATTTGGCCCAAGTTTTTATATACTGCCTGAATAGATCTATACAATTGCTACTGCATTTATTTCTATTTGTTAAATATAGAAGCAAGTTGTTTTCTGTGGGGTTTTGAATTGTGCCCTGTGTATTGCTTACCTGCCAGTGGGATAAAGCATAATTAACCAGGGTGCTCTTATAGCCTGTTTTGGTTTTGAATCACATGCACCATCTGAGAAGAGGAAAAGGTGCTGAAATAAGATGCTGGCTTGTCACATCCTGAGGGTGCTTCACATTTGGATGGTGGGGAAGACACACATGGAATTGTGATGCTGGGATGGAGGAGAGGATTTTGCTCAGCTGGGAGGTCTGGATAGAAATCAATGTTCTCATGAGAATTTAGTTTTGTCTTTCACTGCAGTGTGTAAGAATCCCTGATACAGGCCAAGATGAACTGCTCTGTAAATTATTAGCCATCAACTATTGGAGCCACAGCTTAGAGCCACTGCATTGCATGGAGCTAGGGCACAATGGGGTGCCTGGCTTGGAGAGCAGTAAAAGCCACTGTGGCTAGGGAGTCTGTCCTCCTAAGGGACTCTGTGATACAAGTGCCTCTGCTCAAGATTTCTTGTTGCATGATCCCTGCTGCCTTTCATTCTCCTGAAGAAAAACATGCTTAAGATATGGGTAATGCAGGCTGGATGCTTTCCTCTGTCTGAGGATGCTTAATTTCATGCCTTCTCTGCTGAAAACCAGCAGACACCAGGTTTTGACTTTATAGCACAGCCTCCTCTGCTGCAGAAGTTCCCTTATACACAGAGTAACTGTGCTTTAATTAAGGGCACTCAGCTGGGGAGGCAGAATATACAGGTGGGATTTGATGTGGGTCTTCCTACTGAGACACGAAGGCAGCTTCCATGGCTCCTCAGCATTGTGCTAGATTGTGGAAGAATATCTCTTTTGAAAGAAGGATAACCTCATAAATTTGTATTTAGCCTTTTTTTTTAAGAAATAGATCATTTACAATCCCAGGGAGATGTCATGGGGATACACAGTCACCTGGACTTTTGCTAAAAATAATACAAGATAAATTTAGCTAATGAGTTCAGTGTGTATAAGTTTTAATAGTTTTCCCCTGCTACAGTTTCATACTGCTTATTGTACATCAATGCTTTTTTCAACACAGGTAAGCAATACACAGGGCACAGTTCAAAACCCAACAGAAAACAACTTGCTTCTACATTTAACAAATAGAAATAAATGCAGTAGCAATTGTATAGATCTATTCAGGCAGTATATAAAAACCTGGGCCAAATTCTGCACCTTTTGCTCACAAAAATAATCCTTACTAACTTCTTAACCTCCCTATAATAACCAGGGCTAGATTTTCTGAAAGAATGTTATGTTGCAAAACATTTCAGATTTGCTCCTAATGCCAAAGGCACTTTTAAAATCCTCCATATGTCTAGCTAAAGCATTGTGGATGAGCTCCCTACATTAACACAGAACATAACTAATCAATTAGTTTAAAGACTCTCTCTCTCTCCATAATCACCTGACTTAATCATACATCATCAAATTCTAGTGCTCCTTACAGAAGACTTTTTCTTAATAGCCTGTATTTGTCAATGAGGCCAAGATGCAAGTTCCCTCTATCAGTATAGCTTTTAAGAATAGCTTGGCTAAAGTTATGAATACTAGATAAAAATTTGAGACAGAAGTTTCATGCTGTGTGCCTCTGAGTAGTCAGCTGGACTCACTGTTTGGATTTATTAGAGAGCTTGGACATGCTCACCTACAGTTATTTCTAATTTAATCCTATTTATACTTATTCTGTGGTTGTATCCTTTGTCGCACTTGCAAAACACTGAGAAGAAACTAACTTGCAGGCAAGCGTTCTTTAATATTGGTGGCCAAGGCGATGAGGATATCAATCATAGAGTAATCCTTTGTTTCTGCTTTGGGATCTAAGTGTTTATGCTATGAGACATATCCTTTCTTATCACAGGACTGCTCTTTTTTTAAACTGTTCTCTATTTATATGACTATGCCCACCTTCCTAACTTGGGAATCACTTCAGAATGAGCTGGTAGGGTAATGGGTGAAGGACAGATGTTTGCTGTCCAAACCTTTGCAACAGCATGGCTTCTTTCAAGGTATTTTCATCTGGACAGAGCACTTTAATATGCAGAAACTGGTGTGAAACTGTGAAGCAAAACCAGTGCATGGATCTCTCCACCTCAGTCTTAACTTGTATTTTCAAGGTTTGATCTTGTTCACATGAAGAAGGCTGCCGTTGATTTCAGTGGGACCAAGTGTTAGAAACATGCAGAGGGAATGATACAAGAAAAGTGCTTTAGAGCCAGTTCCGTGTAAAAACTGAAAATACCAGGTGCCTGTTCAGGGAGAAGAAAGATGCAGATGTTGCATTTTCTCAGTTTAGGAACAGGTGTCTGAAAATCAATATTCTTTATACATAGCTCTGAAATATGTTAAGGTGACTTGGACTTTACAATGATGTGTGTCCTATAAATCTGATCAATATAACATCTGCTCCGAAGGTCTACCTCAGTCAACTCCTGGATTCTCAGAACATAGGTAGCTCCCAGAGCAAGTGAACAGAGATATACTTTCTAATCAAGTGTGCTTACTGGGAGTAACGTTTTCAGTGTATTTTGTAAGAGGACACTCATGTGTAAGGCCTTTCTGACTCCTTGGGTTTTGGGTGAGGTGGACTAATACAGATGTTCTCATCTTCTTAAGCCACAGGAAGAAAAGTATGTTTGACACAATTGCTAGGGAGAAGTAAAAAAGGAATGTCAAAATTCCCCATTGATCCCAACAGGAAGTACATAAACCCCAGCAATTTCTACAGTACAGCTATCTTTTTGAAAACCACATCTGCACTCAATTAAAACCAAAACAATCAGTTCAAAGGCAAGATTCCTTCACCATCACTTGCATTTATGGACACGGGTTAGAAATGTTCTGTGTTTGCTCGGAATCTCCTCTCACATAAATATCTGCATTCCTTCATTCAGACCTCTAATTCAAAGTCTTGATGCTACAAGCATATTGCATAGTGACAGTCCCAAGCCTTGTAATGGAAGGAATGTTCAGCATAATAGTGTCCATTTCCATTAAAAACCATGATTTTAATTTTTCAGGGAGGGGTAGAAAAATGGCTGGTCCAAAATCATCATCCAAATGAATCCTGGTGCTACCAAATGCTTTGATAAGATACATCAGCATGATGGTATCATTTGAAAAGGGTATCTTCGACTTTAAAGAGATAATCCACTCTCAGAAGCGAAGATAAACACATTCATGTTTTTAAAAGGCTACTCTTAATGAACCTGCAGGGAGTAGGACATATTTGAGTGCAGTGTTATTATTCCAACAAATTAGTCATATTGCATCATCAACATGAAACAGTGAAACTAAAGAGGCAGGGCCCTAATTCACTCTCACGCATACTGGCATAATGCCACTGAGCCAGATCTTCTGCCACAGCTGAGCTGGGAAGAGATGTCTTTGAAAAGCCAGTTATAGCCCAAAGACTGGTCCACTCTTCCAAGGACTGGGTGTCTCTGGGAAGGGGATGGGACAGGAGCACCACAGGCCTGGCATACTCCCCTCCCCACCCTTCCTCTTCCTGTGCACTAAGGGGTATGTGGCAGCACTGTCTGGATGGGGAGCTCCCCAGAGAGAGGGCAGCCAGTTCAGGAGACAGCCTGCTTCCCACCTCCCTTTGTACTACTAGGCTGATGCAAAACAGGGAAGTAAGAAGTGAATCAGACGGAATTACTCCCCTTTCCTGGCATACATGAATTACAGAAGCCCATTGCTTCTCACGCCTGTTGAAAATAAGAAAGAAACCATATAATTTTGGTAGAGTTTGGAGAGAGATGCCTTTCTATTCTGTTCAAACAATACAATGGCCAGTGTCCTGACTGACCCTTGCTGTATTAACATTCTTAAAACATATTTTAAAATTAAAACAGGCTGGAACTTATTTCCATTCTCAGTCCTGGACTGTGCCAGAGTTCACAAGTGGGTTTCTTTCGCAATCCCAAATCAAATCATAGGAGATGAAATATACACACTTTTATTCAAACTGAGCTTTCCAACAAAACTGAGGTTTCCAACAAAATACATTAGACAAAATGTGCAGCTACTTCAGATTCCATGCAGTGAATCAAGATCAAAATCTGCCCTTGACATTTGAGTCTGTCTCCAGTTCAGAAGTTTTGACTTTGATCTGCATTTAAGCCTAGAATTTCATTCTATTTCTGCTCCCAAAACCCCTCTCCTTTGCTTCTTTTGGCATCTTTGCAAATTTATGCTCGTGCATAAACCACACAAAACTAGTAACTGAATTAGCAGGAATGGGATTTACAGAGCATCATCATCCGGGCAGTTCTTTCACCTTCCCCCATGTGATGGCTTGATCTCAAGCATTAAACCAGAATGTGAAGGCTGCCCTACAAAGAAGCACACGGAGAAAGCTATGGTAATACTGGGGCCAGTTTCATCTTTACACTGTAATCGGAACCCTGGTGGATGAGGGTGAGAAAGCTACATAAGGAGGGAAGTAATTGGAAGTAATCACAAAACAGACTTACGTAAGTGAAACAATGCATACAATTAGTCTTCAGAGATTAAAGATATTTGGGGTGGGAGAGGAGCTTTAATTGGAATTGACCTTGTAAAACATGCTCCCTTATGTTCAGGTTTGTAATCACGGGTGGGCTGACTGATCGTTTTAAAAAGGCCTGGTTCACATTAACCACTCAGATTTTAGAGACAGTTTTTGGATGCTTGGTGGTACTGCAGAGAACAAATTACCACATTTGAATATTGATCCAGCACTCCAGCAGTTAACAGCAAAGAGCACAGATGTTTTGTGTAGCACCTCAAAGAGCACTATCACAAAATGTTTTGACATAAGAAAACACTTCCCTTCAGGAAAATAAAATACCAATAATTCAAGTGCTGCTGCTAGGACAACAGATTTACATTTGCTGATCTCCAGATACATTTTTAGAAGATATAAACATTAGGAAAAAAGACCTAATAAGCTGGGAGATTCTCCCAGGAAGATCTGGTCAGAATTCTTTCCTTTCACTGTAACACAGATCCAAATTCAACTGGCCCTTCACCAGTGAAGTACCCATTTTGTTCAGGAAAGCTGTGCAGCAAAGAACTGCTCTATTTTTTTGCACTCTGGTTGGGTGCATGCAAAGGGCTGGGCTGGAAAGGGGCAGAGTAGGCTTTTATGGATCAGTCCAGGGCTGAACTTGTTGGGCTCTAGCTGCAATGATGCTCTAGCTGCCTCTCCCTGATGCTTTCAGCTTCTGAAATAGTAGAAAACAAATTTCTGTGAAACACAACAAATTTCATCCTCTCTTTAGAAAGGAAGAGGGTGAATACTGGATCAAAACTTGCAGTTTTGATCATATTTCCCAGATTGATCTGGTAGGCACATTCTGGTTTTATTTGTTGATTTTCAAGTCCTACTAATTCACTCTGTCCTTGTTTGAGCAACACAGGACTCATTTCTCTTCTAATGCTTGGGAAAATTGCACTTTTAGAGGACTCCGTTGTCTGAATTTGTGAAAATATTTACTTTATAGCCAGCTACCATATGCATGTTTCAAGGTCTTGGTGTAATCAAGCCTTGTCAGGTATAGGGATGAGGAGGGACATAGCATAGGCAATTCACCCAAGCTACCCAATGCGACTATTTCATAACATGAATCTCACATACAATATAAATCAGAAAATTTGCTGCATAGTGCTCTCTCTCCTTTGATGGTTGTGACCCTGAGAACTAATTGCCCCAGTGCCAGACCCCTGTGCCCCTCCCTTTCACATGAAGCCATAGCACTTTCAGTCCACTGGTGGGAGTGCACAGCTTCCTGCCAATAAAACTGGCTGAATATAATCTTTGTATAGTTTATATTGGTGAAGAAATAAAAACTGGTTCTTTAATGTTAGTGTTAGCTATCTAGACTTGTTCTATTAAATCCGTTTATATTTCAACTCTTGGGTTTACTTGTTTTTTTCCAATTTGGGGAGGAGTCATTGGGTGAGAAAATAATTGTCTGAATGACAATGAAATGTTGTGGGTTCCTCAGACTGTAACATACTCTCTGCCTTTGCAGTTAGCAATTTTGGACAATAAGTTTCCCTTGAAGCCCAGGGAGCAAACCTTGAAACACTAAGTTCTAATTTTTCTAACAAAAATTGTATTTCCTGTAAGGCAATTCTTTCTTACTCCTGCACACAGTTTATGACTGGCTTCATGTGTATTACACCTCCATCACTGTAGTGTCTGAGTGCAATGTCATACTTCCAGGAAATCAAACCAAATTCACACTTAATATGAATGACTCAGGAACCTATACAAGAGTAACATATTAAAACATGCTATCTGTATGAGAAATTTGAGTTGTTAAATTTATTTTTAAAGTACTCTCTGATCTTTTGATTCTTGCAACCTCTGACTCCCTTAAAATCCGTTGACATGCTTCAATTATTTTTCAGCCAACCTTCCACTGCTAACTTCTGTACAGGCTCTCAAAGTGGATGCTGTCCAGAAATCCTATTACAATAAATTAACTGTATTAAAAAAAAAAAGAAAAAAAAACTGAGGAGGAAATAAGATAGGGTCATGTTATTAAGTCTGACCATTCACCATTGCCAGCCTTTCATCCAGCTCTTTGTTTATTGTCATCTTATCCTGCACTTAATCTCATTTAAAGCATAGGTGCTTTGGAACAAGGACCTTCCATTTTCTTGATTTTGAGTGCGGTCTGCATATATGATATCACATTTAAAGCACATATTCTCTCTCTTTAATGTGCTTTCCACATTTCTGCTCCTGCAGAAATAAAAACTTGCTACAAAAGCTTATCCAGGTTGTAAGCCTAACCAGAACCTATTTCTGTAGCTCTCAGTCTCCTCTGTTGTAAACAGCAAGCCCAGCTGTCCTGATAGATCAATTATCAGAATGAACTAAAAATGTTGTTTGCTTAACAAATCAAGTATTAGCAAACATGAATAAAAAAATAAGCAGTATATTAGAATGTATCTCCCAAAGAAATCTTAAAAGATCACTTGCTTAAACTAGAAGTATTTTGGGATCTCTAATACTCACTTGGAGAACCATCCAAGGTTTTCAGACTGACATTCTACTAAAAGGACACTGTGACAGCAGCTCTCCACAGACCCGCAGTGCAGTGTCACTACTGGCCTGGTGGTAAAGCAGTGCTGAGGCACTTCAATTTACAACCTTGAGGTCTAAAGGCAAGGGCTACAGCAATGGCAGTCAGCTGTGCCTCAATTTTATGATCCAGTTCTAGCTATCCACATCACCGTATCTACAAGGAAAAGTGTGTGCTTTAAATATCTGGCTTCAGGAATGCAGAAAACTATTAGTAGCAATGGATTTTCATTTTTCCCAGGGGAAGAGGCAAACCAGCAGTTCTGTCCCAAACATATCCGTCTGCTCCTGTTACCTAGAAGGCTGTTGTGCAAGACAGAATGAAGTGGACTTTCCAGAGGAGCTCTGAGCTGAAAGCTAGCGTGGTGGTGGTAGTTTTGCTTACTGGATGGCAGCTATTCAGCAAAGTATTAAATGTTTAAGCATTTTTTTAAGCGCGTTTTTTCTGCTGCATCAGGTTTGTGCCACCTAGTGGTGACAGTTCCACAGTGCCCCATCCCGACGGAAAAGCTGATGAAGGCATTAAAAACAAAAAGCATACTTTCAATAGACAAAGCAAGCCGTCCTGGGCTATTAATCCATACCTGGATGCTCGTGTAAGTTTTGTACTTCACCTCCAAAACGCACATAACCCAATATGTTGAAGATGTTCCCCCAGAGTTCAGTAAAAGAAAATGCCAAAGGCAAGCATTATTATCTGTAACTGACTGCCCACTCCACCTGGCCTCTGCCTGGATCTTGAAGCCAGAGGCAATACAATAATAAAGCATCAGGAGGATTGTGACCAGCAGGTCCAGAGCAGTGATTTTGCCTCTATACTCGGCACTGGTGAGACCCCACCTGGAGTACTGCGTCCAGTTCTGGAGCCCTCAACAGAGGAAGGACATTGAGCTATTGGAGCGGGTCCAGAGGAAGGCCATGAAGATGGTCAAAGAGCTGGAGCAACTGCCCTATGAAGACAGGCTGAAGGAGTTGGGGTTGTTCAGCCTGGAGAAGAGAAGGCTCAGAGGGGACCTCATAGTAACTTATCAGTACCTGAGGGGGTCCTACTGAAAGGCAGGGAAAGGACTTTTTAATATGATATCAGATGGGAGGACTAGAAACAATGGATGTAAATTGGAGGGGGGTAGATTTAGACTTGACATAAGAAAGAAATACTTTACAGTGAGGGTGGTGAAGCACTGGAACGGGTTGCCCAGAGAGGTTGTGGATGTCCCCTCTCTGAAGGTGTTCAAGACCAGGCTGGACATGGCACTGAGCAGCCTGATCTAGTGGCAGGTGTCCCTGCCTATGGCAGGGGGGTAGGAACTCGATGATCTTTAAGGTCCCTTCTAACCCAAACTATTCTATGATTCTATGAATAGAGAAGTGTTCCAGTCAGGCACTTCTCTGTCATTGCCACTTCTTCATCTGCTCAAGTCATCATACAGTTGTTAACAGTCCATGCATTGCCTGTAAGCCCTGAAAGGCACATCTTAAAAAAATAAATATTTCTAAATAGCTTTATTAAACTGATAGTGTATTTCACTTCAATTTGTGATTGTTGTCTGAATTTAACCCATAATAGACTGGCTTAACAATCAGTTGTCAGCAAACCCGCAGTGCATTTTAAATAAAAATTCCTCCATTTGTCTTTGCTCAACTGGCATTTTAACCTTTGCTTAAGCAAATACTTTTGCTGATTTCTCATCTTTTTGGTTGTTCAATTTAAATCAGGGAGGGAGTAAAAGACAACACCTATTCACATTGCAGCATTGGAGTTGCACCAGGAATGAATCTGAACCAGCAGATTTATTGACCAAAACAGAACAGAAGAAATTGTTGACTTCAAGCCACAGAACAGACTGCAGTTTTAATGAATAGATGGCAGTGGAAAATTTTTAGCACTGTGCATTCATGTGCAGGTCAATGGATTCAGGCCAGTGAAAAGAAAGTCTGCACTGAAGTCTTCAGAAAAACTATTATGCCATAAAATCTGCATTGTCTCCATTCAGAAATCGAAGATTTAATTTGCTTTGTGAAGTGCTAGGAAGCAATTTGAGCTGCTTCATAAGTAACTCCCCAGATGGACTGAAGCATATTATACTTCAGCCACTCCTTCCTGAAAACAGATTAGTTTTAAATTAACACCAGGGTCCCCTATGAGTTTTTCCTGAAAAACTGTTGATAAAAGCTCTTGTTAAAGGTAGCCTTTACTACAGGATCTTAATAGCTGGTGTTGCTCTCTGTGTTACATGTGGTCTTTGGTGTCTTTCTGCAGTGCATCCTTCTTCCAGCAAGCCTTTCTGCCATTTGGATTAACCAAAGTGCCAAGAAGCAAATACAACTTCTGAGTCCAACAGAAGTGATACTGTGCCAATAAGGGCTTTTAGGCATTTCATCAGTGCTTCTTAAATAATCCAATTCAAAGCACAATGAAAAGTGTGTCTGAGAAGAGCCATGGTTCTCAATGAACATAAAAAATGGATTAGAAGAGGATTAAATATTGTATAGACAGAAGAAATGTGTGGAATATGTTTTCTTTAAGCCATCTTAATACCATGCTTTCAGCATTCAGTGAGTGTCAGGGGTATAGGTAATGCAGATATAAAAAGATTAGGAGGAAAATCACTTGGAAGAGCTGCTGCAATAGAGCTAGATTTTGAAGTTAAAATATGGACAGATGCAGCATTTCATGACAGTAACCAATACAACATCTCCAACAGTAAATTGTTTACTTGATGATGACTATGTTTAAGAGAGAGAGAGAGAACGCCTTGAGCAGAAAAAAAAAAAATCTAACACTGACTCTCAAATAATTTTTCTAAATTTCAAAATGCAACAACTTCATGGAAATTGCCAGCGTGACCATGCTTAAAGGAGACCCAAAATAGAGAGCAACCAAAAAAAATCCATTTTCTCAAGCAAGGCCAATACACCAGCTGTGATAATGCAATCAAGCTGGATTACCTTCATGCATCGCGTTGCTACTGTTCACTTAACATTTACAATTATTCTCAAACTTCTTTCTTACATTACTGCTACAAAATCCAATTTCTGATGAGACCAGAGCAGACTGAGACTCTCCTATTTAATTTTTCCCCAACAAAAAAAAGTATAGTTTTGGGAAAATTTGAAGCTTTTCAATCAGAAAATTTAGACTTTTTCATCAGGTGATTGCACATGAAATACTTAACTTGCAGTTATCTCCTCACAGTATTGTATTAACAAGAGAAAATACTCCATGAGAGGTTAATGCCACACTCCCAGAGGCTACATAGCTAAGTATTTACTACTGTGCAGCAGTGCTTTGCTCTGGATACCTTTTTCTGAATTCAAGGTGGGATATAGTTTTCTGCTTGCCTTGGTGGCCTCAGCAGTTTTGCAAATGGATGTTAATTAGTCACAGCCTGTCCTTACCATGCTGGTACACTGGAGACCGTGCACACATTAGAAAAAACCAAAAAAAGACCAATGAAATATCTGTATCTGAAAACATTAACCCTATTATATGCAATTCCAAAATCAAATAGAAACTTCCAGAATAAGAAAGCCGAAAGAATGAGGTTTTTTCCATGCATATATTTATAATTTGTATTTAAAAATCTACCTACTACTCACAGATTTCACATGTTGGTGGGGTAATGAAGAACAACATTGTTCTGCTAAGGGCATTTCAACTGGTTATGCTACCAGAAGCAATAAACACCCTCCTGAATTGACCTTTAAAAACAGCTAAGTACCACCACCATTAGCTGTAACTCATTATGGAATCATTCTTTATCATAATGCTTTCACCATCCCTGCCTTCAGAACAGGATGTTTTTTCCTCTTCTTGTGGTTATCAGGAAGGCTGCTCCTGACATCAGCAGGGCTATCTGGACACAGTAATTACAACTTTATACCTTACCAGGATATTGTAACTGTGAACTGGATTTTGACATCTCACTCTGACTGATGATGGTGAGATCCAGAACATCTGCAGGTTGCGAGCTGTATGTTTTGGTCACAAAACCTTTTGCTGCCATTCCAGATTTCAGAATAAAAAACTTACAAAATTTATTCATACTTTTTTATATGGGACTTGAGAAAAAGCTTGGCCAGAATTCACAACTACAGACTGCTTCCAGGAATGACAGCAATCCACTGATCATGTGTGCCAAGCTCAAGCCACTGACTAAGAACATAAAAGTTTATAATACATAATCCTTTTTAGATTTCTTAGCAGAGATGATCATCCAATGACCCTTTCTCTACATCTGGCCTGCAAAGCAGTTAATCTGGCCTATGAAAGAAAAGAGTTACCTTCAGCAGACTGCACTTTTGAGGCTGCTCCACTGATTTTAGTGGGAGCTATTTATGAGAATGAAATTGCAGGATTTTGTTCCCGGTACTGTCATGGAAAGAAAAACCCGAATGAAATTATCTTTGGAAGTATGCTGCAAGTCAGGCATTTTGAAATGAACCTAACATATCATATTTAATTTCATATATTTTCTAAACCCTGTTAAGTCCTGAAGGCTCTGATTTATCTGAAACTGAAAACACATCCAAGACTAAATTGAGTGAAACTTGACTTTTAGGCACTGAGACTGAGCATCTGCGATAAGGACCAGATTGCCAGCTGGGTGGCATTTTCCTTTCCAACAATATTTGGAACTTTAGATTTTGCTACAGATTGAAAGGAAATACTAGAAAGCACTGTTACTTGTGCAGAACAGCAGTAAACATGGTGAGGATTACTGTGACTTTTCTGTCACTGGGAGGTCTGTCTGCCAGGGCATGGGGACAACAAAGAGTCAGTGCAGCTAAGCATGGCCCCTTCCCAGTGGTGCCCATGGGGAGAGACTTCCAGGCAGCACTACAGCAAGCTGCCTTCAGCCAAGACCATGGTGCTTGGTCCCTGCCTGAGCAACAGCTCCTGCCATGCCTATGCCTGGCCACAGCCATCACTGTGGGATGACTTTCCTTTAGCTGGGAAAATCAAAATCAAAATCAACCACACAAACCTTGGCCTTCAGCAAATCCCACTTAGCAATTCCATAGGGAGTAGCAGGGACCATAAGGTCTCTCCCCAGGACCAACAGGGGTAAAGCCAGTCTCAGCCCTTAGCCTCACATGCAGACAACCCAAAGATTGATGTTATCTCCAGATGGAGATGGATGAGGGCCTCCAGGAACACCTTCTAGATTGCTCAGTTTTACTGGTGGGTATTATCTCAAGGAAATAATTTTCTTCAGAAACTTGAGATATGTGTGACACATTAATGTCATATCTGGCTTGGAAGGGATTTCAGGACTTTCCAACTTTTAGCCAACTGCTGTTTACCCAAAACTCTATTAAAATGCTGTCCTGTGGGGCTGCAGATGGGAAAGGAGGTAGGAAACAGCTGCACTGGTAAATATTAGATTTGTGTTCATATGCATTCCAGACAGAAGAGAGGCTGAGATAATTAAGAACCTCAGTTTTAGTACATGGACATGCTGACAAGACCATTAAGATTTTATTTGTGTGGCACTGGATCACTAACCAGTCCAAATGCATGAGACAGAAGCACATGATGGCACTTCTGATGAATTATGCAGAGTAGTGAGTGCGGTATTTATTCTGGTTTTATATTGGCTGGAGAGAACTGGTAACAACTAATCTGGCATAAAACTGGAGTGGTACAGACATAACTTTTTTTTTAGCACAGTCAAATCACATTCCTGTGTCACTTTACACCATAGAGATGCAATGGTTTGGTGCAGTATTCAGTGCCCTAAAACATTTTTGTGTATTGCCTAACATAATCATGACTGAAAAGCTGAGCTGCAGTGACCAAAAGCTTATACAGTGTTGAGAAGCTCTTGTCCTTGTGAACAGCTCATCAGAACCAGGTGCACAGTAAAACAGATTCCTTGCAACACCTACAGCTAAGAGACATATTTATAGCAATTGCTGTATGTACTCATGCACAAAAGCCCACCAAAATAAGGAATTATTCAGGCTAGCAGTAGTCCAGGACTATGAGATCCTGGCTGCTTGCAGCTTTGTGGTGAGCCATCTACAGAGGACAGCTAGAGCAGGGCTCATTCAGATGTCCTGCCTACTATATCTTCTCTGCAGTTAGGAATGAAATTGTATCATAGAGGCAGACTAGTTTAAGATGATAAGTTTGTATTTCTGCCAAGCTCAAGAACCATTACTGAGGCATGAAGCCAGCATATCACTGAATTCAGATCCCTGTAAGCAACAGAATGCTGCCCTTTAGTGACTAGTGGATCAACTCTGTAACTTGAAAATGTGATTGAAGTGAGTACAAAAATAAAAGTAGTTCTAGCACTCCAGTTTTAAAATGAGTTGTAAACTAAGCCAGAACAAGTTTGCACAAGAAACATCTGCTATTAAAACCATGGGACTTAAGCCAGGCCAGCTGTGCTACTGCTCTTTCTCCACTCCTGCACCAGTAGGTGCCAGAGGCTACATACTCTAGAGGAAGAAAACATGTTTCATTGCTCTCATTTGATTCCCCCAGGCTGACACATGGAGTGGCTAGCTTTCTTTGGCTGGATGGTGGACTACTGATACATCATGCTCTGACTTTTGGGGGGAAAGGTTGTCAATGTTAAAGCAAAAGAAAAGAGACTTTAGGTTATGGACTCTTTAAGGCAGGGTTGCCTGTAGTACACAAGTTTACAAGCAGAGTGAGAAAAGGGTCATAAAAAGGTTCACAGTTAGACACTTTACAGTTTCCTCTAAATGGACAGCTGTTCAAGTGGAAGGTGCTCAGGGAAAATCTAACTTCACCAAGGTACTTAAAGTCAGGACTCGAGGTCAAGAGACAGAATAGGTGAAAAACAAGGAAGAAAGATCAGAATATGCAGTTCGATGTAGTGAAGCTAACAGGCAAGCAAACGATGTGAAAAGAAAAATATATGTGTCACATTACCCTTTAGAAATTATACATATTAAAAATTGAAAAAATTTTCATACATGGTCTAGCAAGAGAAACTGTATTTGTTAATTCATTTGAAGAACAGCAACAAGATCCAAATCTGGAGGAAAAATAAAATACTGATATTTGCTTCATAGCAAATAATGGAGGAAGCTGGTTAACATCTTGAGTATTCTAGAAATGTGAAGCAATGTGAACTCAGAACTATTTCAGTGTAGCAACACAAGTTTTAAATGCTTATTTTTAAACAATGGGATCCAATAAATAATACAGACCAGCTACCAAGGGATACACATTTACATCAGTCCCAGTTAGTTTATTTTCCAGAAAGCCGGAAACAGTATTTTCCTTCATTTCAGGACCATGACTTTATGTAACATTAACTTTCTCTACACATGGATCCATTTTTATGATTTCATTATTTATTCAGCAGTCATATGGAAATATTCTTACCAGCCTAAACATTTTAGCATCATATCACCTTTGATAACTGTCTGTTCAGTGATGTATGTACATTGAACTTCAAGTAATTAATATACATCAGCAGTGATAAAGAGCATGAGGTAAAGATACTAGTAGCTCAGTGGCTGAAATATTTACTGAAATGCTTCCTCCACATCAGCTATTCCTATCTCTTAGCTATAAGAAGATTTAAAGCGCAATTTAAATCAACCAGTGCATATAGAGAAATGTGAATTCCACTGTTCCAGGAGAAATTATTTTGCTTTAGCTAAAAAAAAAAGGGAAAGACATTGTGAAGGAATATAATATCCTGCATTTCAGGATGGTGTGGTGTCATGTTATGTTTCTGCATAACAGATTAAAAATCATCTCCAAATCCAGACAGCCCCAAACCCTCTATAAATGCATTTAATTCTGTTAATTGCAAAACACCCTATAAGCATACTGACACTATGTTTGGTCTGGTTTCCACACATATTAAAGAGGAGAGATTCCTGGCAACTCTAGACTCTGTATTTTGTACAAGGAGTATGCCAGCTGGCTTTTCACATTCTTCAAGAAGTTTGTACATTACTTTATGGAATGTACTAAAGTGGACTTGACTGAACCTTACGAATTAACAAATAACAAAACAAACTACTTTATTGAGCAGACCTAGCAGTTTCAAGTGTAATCATCAAGCCCATTATTAGAAAATTATTGTCATGATCTTGAAATTCATATAAAGATGTGTTGACACTTGGAAGCTCTATCAAAGCAGCTACCATTTCTGCCTTTTTAATTCTGTTCTGTTTTTCTTGCAAAGAAATGTTCAACTTTTCCTCTCAAGCCTTTTTCATCACAGACTGGGGCTCTCTCACCCGGTGTTGTCGGTAAAACCCCCTGTTGCTTACCTTTTTTTTTCCAGGGTCTGACTAGGTCTAAACTCTGCTGAAGTCAGTGGGACTCGCATCAAATCATTCCTTCCACATCTGGGAGGGTGCTTTGTTGCCACAGAGGTGTGAAAACCCTCTCCGAAAAAGCTTATGCTGCACTAGAGGCATCAACGAACAACTACAGGCCCTGTTAAGAAGCAGACGGGGGGCCAGTAAACATGGGCAGAGGGATCGAATACATTTCCGGAGCTGTTTTGTTTAGGGTATTTATCTTGCCTCTTTATTTTACCACCGGCATAGTTCTTTTTCATTTGATATAGTCAAGGAGAGGCAGGATGGAGATTAGCAGTGGGAAAGCAGTCAAAAAACTGAGTGCCGAAGGAAGATCCGAACTAGAAGCCGGATTAGGAGCTCCAGAACGGGTTGCGAGGTCGTCCAAGGTGGTAAAGGCAGACTGGCTGCTGGCACGCCACTGCACAGCCTCCAGAAAGGTAAGAGGACTTATTTTTCCTTTCTCTAAAAGGTATTTTGGTACTGTCATCCTACTGAGAGGTTAAATGCGTGGTTTTTTATGAACCAGGCATCCTATATTCCCCTTTGTGCTGCGTTTGCGCCAAGATCCCTGTGCGCTGACTGGCTGCTGGACAAACACATGCCCTCGTCATCCTTCGACAACGGCGATATACCGGACTTATCCTACCGCATGTACGGAAAAGGCTTTTAATACGGCTAAAACAGCGGCCGCAAAGGGCTGACGACGGACACGAGGAGAGCACCCTGAGGGGAAGAGGCGGGCGCGCTTTGCGTCCAAAATGGCCCCCGAACGCAGCGCCCTGAGAGGAAACGGTCGCGGGCCGCCGCGTCCCCCCCGCGTCGCTGGGGCGGACGCCGCGCAGGCGCCCGGAGAAGCGAAAGGAGGCGGTCCTGTCTGTCGGTTTTCACGGTGTTGACAGCCGCGACTCGGTGTCCTCGCGCTCCGCCATGCCCGTTCGCTTCAGGGTGAGGCGGCCTAGGGTTGCCGGGCCACGGCCGGGGCGGTGGCGGTGGCAGTGGCGGGGTGGGTGCAGCTGCGCGGCCCGGCGGGTTTCGGCAACCGGAGGGAGGTGCAGCGATTTCTGAG
>VZTY01025049.1:53160-115367 GCA_013400935.1 Turnix velox | reverse complement strand
GAGGGTGCCACCGGCGAGGCGGAAAGAGGGAGACCCTTGGAGTAATGAGCACCGGCTTGTAAAGACGGGAGGAGTTCAGTCGTGTGGGTGACTTATTTTTTTCCGGTCATTTTACGTAGCACTTTTTTGGTCTTCATTGTCGGTGGGTTTGAGAGCTGAGGTGGTGTTTTACCCCTCGGAGAGCTGCTGCCAGCAGGGGCAGGGAAGTGGAGTGTGTGCCCATCACTTGACAGACACCTCTCTGTCCGCTGCAGGGGCTGAGTGAATATAAGAGAAACTTCAGGTGGAACCCCCCAGAGTGTTGTAGTCTGAGCCAGCAGCAGCAGCAGAAATCCTTGTGGGCTGGACTTCGGTCGGATCAGTTTGGTGAGCACCCTTGAGAACTACCCCCTTGATTGCATGCCCCAAGGATTCTCTCTCTCAGGGTTAGCCTTGGGTGAGGATGAGCCGGGAGTTCTGGAGACGTTTGCTGTGATTGAGCACATGGCTACCCTGTTTGCAGTTTGTATGCTTTCTACAATTAAAAACTTTGTGGTCATCCCTGTGAATATGTTTTTCAGTGCCAAATTCTGTTTGGCTAACCTGATACATTCTTTTAATATTAGTGCTATTTATATAAGATGTAAGAAATATGTGATTTCTTACGTGAGTCCCAAACACAAAGGACAGATGCAATGTTAAAGCAGTTCAGGTGTGCAGAAGGAGCCATTGGGTTACCTGTCTTAAGTAAAATTTCAAATTCCGTATTTAAGAGGAGACTACTTTAGGGCAAAGTTTAATACAAAGTAAAATTGTTATGAAGACCTACATGAACAACTGACTAGGGAAAGAAAGAAGAAAAGATGGACATGAAGTGGAAAGTCTTGTGATCAATTACAGTATGGTTTGCACTGGAAGAGGCCATAAAGACCATCTAGTTGCAACCCCCTACCATGGACAGGGACACCTTCCACTAGACAAGGTTGTTCAGAGGCCCATCCAACCTGGCCTTGATGCTGCAGTATAGAATGGGGACTCTAGGCACTATTATGGAAAGTAAAAACAAAGGAAATAACATCTGGATTGGAAGTCATGTTGAAGAGAAAGGGTAGGCTGTGGAGTAATGACAAGTGCAATGCTTTGAAAAGTAGTAAAAATAGGAATTACTGTAATGGCATAAAAAAGATTAACAAAAATATGCAATTAAGCACAACCACACCATGCAGTCTAGGTAATCAGAGTCCAGTATATTAATTCTGCTGTGGTAAGAGCTGGGCTGGCCACTAAAACAAACAACAGATGCTCTCTCTAGCCTCTCCCTTCAGGGAGAGATGGATGAGAAAGAATGAGACTTACGAATTGAAAAGAAACTAAACTAGTGAAATATTATCAATAAAAGGAAAATATTAATAAGAAAAAAAAAATACATATAATATATCCTAAACCGGTATTGACTTGCCGGCATGATGATCGTGTCACTGTGAGGCACCGGGAAGGTCCTAGACTAGAACAAATAAGAACTGAACTCAGGATATGGATTCAGGAAGACAGAAATCTAAAAGACAGGCAAACAGATGGAGTCCTCCTCAGAGACAGCCACCAAAGAAAGAGAACTGACTCCTTTGGTCTCTCAGCTTTCATACTGGACATGATGCAGATGGTCTATTTTGGGTTACCTCTCCTGTTTCCTTCTATCTGTAGGCGCAACCCCTCTAGACATCCAACAAAATTAGCTGACCTTAGGCTGAAAAGTAAAATTGCTGAAAAGAAAATTGATTCTGCTCTACCTCAAATCAGGAACACATGCCTTAGCTACTGGGAGTATGGTTTATTTTAAGCTGAGATACTAGATGCTTTAGTAAATATTTTATTCCTGCCAAATGTTATGCTTTATATGCATTACTGCTTTTCCCCCCATTATTTAAAAAATAAATATTTATTTAACCTTGCTTTCCCTAGCACGTGGCTCTGAGTATGGGCATCTGTATGGAAGAGAGTAACTTCCACAAATTCTGAAACATTTGAACACATTAAGGTTTCTTAAAACGTGTAAGCTATGTTTCTTTACCAATCAAACTAAACTCAAATATTGCAAGACTTGCAACAAAGTAATGAGTTAGTAATACTCGATCTGAAAGGTCCATTCCAACCTAGATGATTATACTCTTACTGCAGCAATTTCTCTTCCCTCTTACACTGTAGTGGTGTTTTTCTGTGCTTGTAATTTTTCAACATCTTTGCACTCATTTTCACTCCTACCTCTTTTCTGTACATTTAACAGTGCGCATCTTCAGATGTCTCTTGACAGACACCTCATAGGACTTTCAGATTGTTTTTGGTGATTAACTTAGTTTTTCCCATTGAAGCACATAGTTAGCAGTTATATGAATCACTTGGAAGATCACCACACAAAGTTAACAGCGGCAGGTGCTCTGGAGTTCTTTCCTGCTATGTTCCATGTTTTTCCACTGGAATTATTTCTTAACAACTGAATGTGTATTTGACCATCCAGATGTTTTGTATTCTTTTCACTGTTGGTTGTTCTGTCTTTCTGTCATTCAATCCTCTTCTTAAAGTGGTAGCATGATTTTATTTTTATCGGCACATACAAAGGCTAGCAACTCTTTATAAATAACTTGATCCTGATTTTCTTACATAGTCTTTTTACAGGTCTGGAAATGTTTTTGTGTTTGTGCTATGAAAAGTCACCAACTATCTGAGAAGGTTTTGAATTGCAGTTATAATAGATGAATGGGGATCTATCATGTTTCCATCGATGGGAACCTGTTCAGCAAGTTGTATTGTGCATGTGTAATGAGAACTGTTTGTGACATGCTGTATCACAGCAGTTTGGTTATTTTGTATCTGTGTTAACTGCATTCTTTTCGCTGGTTGTGTTACTTTTGTTGTTCAATTTGCTAAAGATTGTCTTGTGGCCATATTTGCTTTGTCGAATATTATCCAGCATAGTCCTGGAGAACACTGTTCCCATCTCATTTGAGTAGAAAGGAAAGAAGACAGAATTTTACAGCCATGCCTGCAATTCATCAGCTGTCACTGCTGAAAGTTACTGAAATATTTTTTTTCTAATAATAAGTTGTATGATAAACTTTCAGTTTATTCTAGTAAAGACCAGAATGTTCTTGTTAAAACTTGCATGTCTCTTTCAGGCATCACAAGAGAACCAAAATTCATTTCTAAGAGAAGGGTACCTTACCATAATCCACAGATTTCAAAGTCCTTTGAATGGACAGCAGATTGTGATTTGAATGAACCACTTGAAACTGAAGCTCTTAAGACTGCGGGACTGCACAACAATCATGTGAATCAGGAAAAAACTGAATCGTTAGAAGGACCCAGACTACCTCCAGAAGTTCAGTCACATGTGGTAGATTCTACAGGTGAAACAGCTCTTGCTCTTACAGAAAACGACATGAAGAGATCACCGTCTGTAGCTCCACCAAATCAAAACGAAGCATTTTCTTATCCAAAAAAGCAGTTAGAAAAAATGGATAATGGGGTAAGGGAAGATAATTTTTTTTTTTAATTGAAGAGTATAAGAATGACTAATCTGATACTTGTAGTAATTTAATGCACATATACCAGCCTCTGTTTTTTAATTCTCTCCTTAGTTTTGTATTTTAGTAGCTTGTCTGTTGGGATAACAGTACTTCTGTGGCTAGATCTTGGTTTCACTTATGTGAATAGGAATTTGCCCTTCATGTGCCATCATCATTGATTTCAGTTAAACAACACTGTATAAGGGAAGATAATGTTGTTTGCTACAATGAGAAAAGGTTCTTTGCATTAACTTAATTCATATAATGAAACCCCAACCAATTGATATGAAAGTGTGAATTAGGAAGATACCTGACTTGTAAAAAATTGTAGTAAAAGCAGTAATAAGTGTTAAATTTTTTTTTCTTTTTTATGTTGTCAGCTTCACAGAGTCCTTCAGAGGAAAGCAGGCATGAACATTCCACGTTTAAATGCTTTCCCCAGAAATTCCGAATATCAAAGCCAATTTGTTTGGAAAAGTCCTCATGAAAAGTCACCAATACTTGCAGCTGAACAGGTAAATTTAAAGTGCATCTCTGTGCACTTGTAAGTCCAAAGCACTGAAGTGCATTCTTCTAGTGTTTTTGTTTTTTTTTTCATTAAAAATGCTTCTATGTAGAATTAGACTCTCCCAATTTTAAGATATTTGTGGATTTTTAGTACATCTCATGAGTTTCTCTTTGTAGGACTGGAAATGCTACCATTTCTCGTAAGACCACAAAGACCAACTCTGTGAAACAGCTTTGTGTTTTCAATTCATTGTTAGTGGATTTTGAACTTCGGAAACTCAGCCCATCATTCAGTCATTTTATGATATAAAATAGGCACTTCTACTTTTATTTCTTCTTATGTTTCTTTACTAAGATGTTATTACAGGTGATGCCGACTCTGTTTTTACCCATAGATTGCAGATTTATTCAGTAACAGCTTTCAGAGGCTCACTCACTAATTTAGGATCAATCACAATAAAAAACATTCGTACTGTTTTCTTGTTGGAATGCCAGGCAGGTGGATATCTGTTTCCCAGCAGTCATTTATCGAAGAAGAACTCACTGAAATGAGTGACAGTAGTGTAGAAGCCAAAGGACCATTTGAGGAAGAGACAGTTCCCATAAAGTGACCTTATGGAAAATTTCCTGCAGAATTGCATTTATTTATGTTAGAAATCAGTTTTGTGATTTCATTACTGATGCTTGTGAACACTGGACTCTTTCAGAAGAAAGATTGTGAAATCTAAAATAGGAACTTTTTTTCCTCACAATTTACACAGAATAAGAAACCATAAGAGTAAGTCTGTAGGCATTATAAATCCTTAGATAAAGAGAACTTAGAGAAAATGTAAATATTGATAAATTTTGCAGGTTATGAACTTAAGTTTATAATTTAATGATAAACATTAAACATATTCTCAATCTAGTATTATTTTGATTGCATTGATATGGTGAATATACTGGAATACTGAACAGTGCCCATACGTTCCCCTTAACGAGAATCTGTGAAAAAATCAAAGTTACCCAAATTAGGTTATAAGGCAGACTTAAACTCTCAGACAAAGCTGGGGAAAACATTTGCTTGTGACATATGGCATGGTCTTTTAATTCAGTATCCCAGGAGATGATGCCTGATTACATATTAGGTAAATTTTCTACTGTGGGTTATAATACAGTATTGACTAGGAAACACTGGGTGACTCAAAGTACCACGCCTTAAGCATCCAGTTCTAAAACAAAATGCTGCTTGTTGTTACTTGTAGACTGGGCATAAACTGAGGACTCATATGGAAGTTTTGTGGCATACATTTAAAAAAATATAATCCTACATACAACCCTTAAGGTGCATTGTCTTACCAAATAGCAAAACTTCAGGAAAACAGGTTTGACCATAGGATTGATTTGGTCTGACACGGTAACTTTGAAATATTTTTTTTATCAGATTAAGTTTCTCTTCAATCTGCCCTAGAAGTTAATTTGCCTGCACATGCTGTGTTTTTACACATGACTGTCTCTTTCCTCATATGTGACTGTATTTGCATGAATTGATTCACTGGTTTTGAAAATTTAACCTAAAAGTAAGCAAATCACACTCTTCTTGTTGTTTTCTTTTCCTCAAAGGTTATTTGCACCACAAATAAATCTGTGCCTCCATTTAAATCTCCTGCAACTGCTTCTGAAACTGCATATGAGAGAAATTTCGAAGAGTCTCCTCCTACCAAGGGCCCTCAAGAGAGAAGTGTTTCAGAAAATAAAGAAGTTCCAGTTTGTGAACAAGTAAATACTTCCCTAAAAGAGGCATTAGTATACTTCTGTAATTCTGATTGTTCTTTTCTATAATGCAGAGGTGTGTTTATTTTGAAACTTTTTAGTTACATTTTGTTGCTTGTTAGTGTTTCTGCTGTGGAAGTCTGATAATAACAGTAAAACTCTGTTCACTCTTAGAGGTTTCTGTAGCAAATTTGTTCAGTTTACAATGTTATTGTGAGTTTGTTTTTCCTGCCACTTTAATTTATGGGTTTTCTCTTTTAGGTTTTTTTTTTCTTTTTAATTGAAAGTTTTAGTCATTAGGACAGTTCATGAAATCTAAATCTCCCGTTTATGCTCTTATTAGTACCAGTGCAGTCTCTTAGTACGCAGAAGGTCTGGATGGGAGGTCAGGAACTTTTTGGACCTCATAAATAAGACATAATAAGAATTTTAAAAATTTTAAAATATTTTAAAAATATTTTGATACATGGAAGATTCCAGAGCTGGAACTGATTCTCAGTGGCAATTCGAAGAAATATGGTTACAGTTCATTTCTCCTTGACGTGGTAAGTTGAAAGGTTAAATGCAGGTCTATAACAGGATATTGTGTAGCCTTTGTAAGCTGTTATTCAGCCCAGAATGTCAGAACGTCATTTAGAAAAGAAAGTAATTTGCCTGCCTTGCATTTGCTTTTCTTGCTGTTGACTTGGAAAACTTAAGTGAATTTGTAGGAAACACACAGCCATCTTACCATATAGATTTAATAGAGTGAAATAGTTTCAGACTGAGACCTTCTGAAAATAAGTGATTGCAGTTTATATTCCCTGACAGATAGTCTTTTTTTTGCAGGGTGGGTAGACAATCTGCAAAGAGTAATGTTGTCCAGATTCCTCCAGATTAGCTAACCATCCTGCTACATGAGTCTCTTCCATGATAGTCACCATTCCTTGTCAGACCAGGAACAGCTGTTGCCAGGAATGTTCACTAGGACCATTACTGAACAAAAAGCATAGTTATCATGCTTTTGAGGTTCTTAAAGGTGATTGTTGACTTGAAGGCTTTATTGTTTAGAATCCTGCCCAGTGCTGTAAGCCTTATCAGTAAGTGAGGAATTTTATATGCCCATCTACCTTTTCTAACAGGTGTGAAGAAAGCTTGAAAGGCTTGAGGTTCATAGGAAGCATTTGTTTTTAATATTCAAAATTTTGTGCTATATTTTCCAGAGAGCTAATAAAATAAAGGAAGAGAAAGCATGAGAAGGTAATTTTTGTGAAACGGTCTCAGATACTTTTTGTTTATTCCATTATCTCTTACCTATCAAATATTTTGAAAAAAATTTGAGGGATTTTTGCAGTCCTTTTTTTTCTTTCCTTTTTTTTTTTTTTTAGTTTGAACAATATGTTTAAAGATCTGAAGTGGAATTAGAACTCAAGCATGAGGTTTCCAAGAAGATAAAGCAATCTTTGATGCCAAAACTGAACAAGTCAGTCTGACCTTTTAAAAACCAGAATGGTAGCAAATCCAAAATTTGTCTTTTAGCTTATTATAAGCAGGTTTATATTGCTTGACTATAAAGCTAAAAGCTTTAATTTAAAATATTTATTACAAAATCCAGAAATATACCTGTTAAGTTTTACATCTGAGGTTAGAGTTCTAAATAACAGGTATTATATTCTTTCATGTTAAAAATAGATTTTGTAAAAAAAAAAAAAGAATTATCTAACTAGCTCAGTGTACACTTAGAATCTTAGCTTTGGCATTTGGCTAGTTTATTTTTGTATTTACAAAGGAATATGACATTTTTTTCCTACTAAATACACAAAACAATAGATGCTTTAAAAGAAACCATGAAAAAGTTTCATGTTAAAAGACAAATGAGGCTTTTCAGTTTTTTAGCTAATACAGTATGTTTTAAATGTTCTTTGCCTTAGGGTAAGACTGAAGAACCGTTTCAAAAGCCAACAGAAGATGTGGCAAAACAAAGGAAATCAGAACAGAAACATACTAAACAAAAAAATAAGCAGCATATCAGTCCAAAGTCTCTCTCTTTACACAGAGGTCATGGGTATGTATTAAATAGAAAACTTAGCCTAGTGCATAGTCGCACAGTAGAGTAATGCTTGAAATGTTGGGCGAAGATCTTTAACTGCACTGTTGTACAGTTGCAAGTGCAGAATGATTTTGGATATTGGGAGATAGTTGCAAAATCATCACTCCAAATTCTGTGAAATATAATTGCTTTACAAAGAAGTGAGTGAACATACTATAGCTAAAACTTTTCTTACTCCCTGATTTTCATAATTCTTTGGCATAGTAGATTGTAATAAATTTTGCAGTGGAGTATTGTGTAAAGTTATTAAACATTTGCTATGACTTCTTTCATTTAAGGACAAATTCCCACCTCTTATGCCATCAGTGTGGTAGCAAGAGGCTATAAGCTCACAAAACAGTTACTGGGCAAATAGGTGCCTAAATGTGCAAGTTCTCAATATACAGACAGGGCTGTCACTCTGTATGCAAACTGCATTGCATGGCCTGTAATTTGCAGCAGAATGACTGGGATCAAGGCAAAGCAGTGAAGTGTTTATTTGATATAATCCATTAGATTTACAATTAAATCTGAAGGAGTTCTGTCAGTGTCAAAGAAGGGGACATATGGAAAGAGAATTTGAATTTTTTTGCCTTAGTATTTTTCGTTTTACAAGGTGCATTTACTTCTCTGACTTCAGGCTTTTGTGATCTATTTCTGACTAAGGACAGAAAAAGAGGGTATTTTCTCTCAATGCTAAATATATTAGAATGAAGTTTATAATGTTCTGAAGCAAGATTAAAACCAAAGCTGCTTTAGATTGAAGCTGATAAACCAGTTCAGTGCTTAAGAACCTGAATCATTGCTTATTGCATGATGTAGATTAGATGATGTTAATTCATCTGTGCATGCACATGTATGGCAGAAGGGAAAATGGATCTATCTTTTCAAGTACCAAAGTCTCTTGAAGATCAGAGTGAGTGGGATGAAGTTACATGATTTATGCTGGCCATTGTTTTGCTAGTTGGATGTTTCTAGCTTCAGCTGTTCGCCCCACCCATAGGCAGAGTGTCTTCAGACTGTAGTTCCTAAAAGGAAAGATCTTGGACACATTAGTGCCAAACCAATAATTTTTCCTCCAATGCATCTGATTGTTGATTTAAACCAAGATGCTCCAATTTGCTTTGAAGTAATTGATGCTTGTTTGTGTGGTACGTTTTGTTGATTTGTCTGTCATGGCAAAAGATTCTGACAGTAGGGCTGTGAAGAAAAATCAAGAAGAGGAACTAGTTGAAGACTCACCAACTGTAAACCAGCTTTTTTACAGTTTTCCCACTTGTGTTGTTATGGATAAGCTGTATTACATCGCATGTGTCTTTTCACAGCTCAGCCACAGCGCATAAGTATAAATACACGCGTGATCGTTGATACTCTCTTAAAAGTGCTCCTAAAGAATCTCATGAATGCCAAGCTTTACTGTCTTCTTTACCTTCATTCTTTAATTCTTAGGAAGATGAATACTGAATACAGGTCAAAATTTTTGTCTCCAACTCAGTATTTATACAAAGATGGAGCTTGGTCTCGTATTAGGAATAAAGTTCCAAATCAGGTGAGTAATCTTAAACCTGGACCCTGATTATGTTTTGTATTTTGAATTTTATATGCAAAAAACTTTGAATTTCAGTGTTTATAAGATAAAGTTTTGAGATTATATCTCTAGTGACTCAAACTCCCATAGATGAATATGCAAAAAAGATTAA
This sequence comes from Turnix velox, assembly GCA_013400935.1. Taxonomy (NCBI): domain Eukaryota; kingdom Metazoa; phylum Chordata; class Aves; order Charadriiformes; family Turnicidae; genus Turnix; species Turnix velox. The sequence goes on along the minus strand of VZTY01025049.1, from coordinate 105,801 downwards.
GGTCTGGCATGCCAGTGTAATCTGTAGCAAAAAAAAGAAAGAGACAGCATGATTGAAGAGTATATTCATGTGACAAAGTGAGGGACCACCTTTGTTTCCCTCGGAAATCAGAGTATCTAGAACAGAGTTGGTGTTCAGCTCAGACTTACAATTGTAAGTCTTCAAAATGTACAATCAGATGATGGGAGAGTCCAAGGGAATAAAAAGTAAAGGCCAACCCATATATCAGCCTATGTCAGCTTGATAGCCATGGCAGGTGGTTCAACTTGCCATGCTGAAACCACTGAAAGCAGTCAGCTGAACTCACTCATATACAACACAAAATTCAGGATTTCTCTTGCAAGTTTCATCCAAAGTATTTTCTTCAAGTTCACTCTGTAACTGCAATCAATATTACACTATGTAGGAACTCATTTGGCAGAACTCTGAAAATACTGAGTAGCTTCAGGAGCATAGGGCTTCTAAACAGACTTTTTGAGTATGATTTGGTGACAGGCTCTTTTTTTGTTTATCTGTCGGTATTTTTCTTACAAGAATTACAGAATGGGATCCAGCATGGCTAAAATTGTAGGGCTGAATAAAACATTTCATTCATAGTTGAAATATAAGAAAGAATATAGCCATTTGAGAATATGTTAGCAGCAGATTAATCTAAGCATGCATAACTTGAAAGAAGTGTCAAACACATTGGTTTTATAATTAAGCAACAAAGGCATTTTAACCATTTATGGTACAGACTGCCCCACACTCCTTTTGGTTTCCAAATTACTCCACACACCTGTTCCAAATATTTTTCACTGATATGAAGATAAATTTTCTGCAAAGGGATGTCTAACCTGTACCTCTGGTTGATTACTGAGACTCATCCTTGTCCTACAGAAGATCTCTTGCTTGACATGGTTAGATGGTAAGCTCTAACTGATCCAGTCTGGTTTCCCCCCTAGTTAGGACTGGGTAACTTTGGGTCCAAAGCAGGCTTTGTAAAGTTCTGAGCCAAAGCAGACAAAGACTATAATGAAATTCTAATGAGCTATAGTGATTACTCATAGGCTGCTGCTTTAGAACATATTATTAAGGATTGCTTTTCAGCAATGGAAAAATTGACTTGAATGAAAAAAACTCTTTAAAATATGTTTGTGAAAAAGGGTGAATAATCCAGTAGATCACTTCATGTCAGACTTTAAATTCTCCTCTGAAAATGACTAGTATTTATTTTTAATAGGCTATTCTTTGGAAGTATAGTGGGTCAAGCTGTGTGATGTTAGCTGATAAAGGTTAAAGGGATTTCCACCTGCTGTATCCATTCCACCTGCAGAATTTGGCCCCCTTAATTGTTCCTTGCAGGAGGAATGATGTTGAACTCTATCATGAAAGAAGAATGAATACGGAAACCTTTGAGGATGCACTAGGGGAAGTGTCAGTATTACTTTTTACTTTTTGACAACATACCTATTTTGTGTAACTAATTTTTAGTGACCCAGAACTTGCACAATATCACAAAAGCTATTTTTAATCAGATAAACATGAAAGCTTAGTTGTTGCTTTTTCTTTAATTATACACTTTAATGATGCTTGGGCAAAGAACACATGACTGTGTGTTGAAATATTTGTCACCATAAAAATTATAGTGTAAAATCAGTAGTACAATGTCTAAAGAGAGGGGTTTTCACTTCTTTTATTTGAGACTAAACGTGACATTTTGTTCTTACAGTTGCTGAGAAACTATAAGAAGCTATTTTGATATTGCATCCTACATGCAATGGCACCAAGAGTTCTTATGTAGTCATTAGCTTCACACTGACACAGAATTACTGTAGCTCGGAACAATTGTAATGTTCCTAGCATACAAAATCAGTATTATACATGCATATAGATACGTCAACTTGAAAATATAGATTAGTGTGTGGTGAATACATCTCCAATATAGAATAATATAAATTAATTTCCTCAACACTGGCAAAGCGTGATGAAATACCAGTCCTGGTAGCTTTTAACTGAATCTCAGGGAGGCAGCATAGAGCTATGTTGATAGGTATTTAGGATTTAATTTCTTACTTAGACTGAAATAAAGTTATAAGGGTGATAATTACAGCACAGTATTGAGAGAAAAATAAGAGTATTAAAAATAATTCTGTATTCCTCTCCTTAGGCTTTTCAAAACACCCTAAATACCATGTGGTGTATGGAGGTTGGTTGCATCTAAGTTCCTATTTCAATGTTTGGGGCTCTTGTGTTTTGGTGCTGATGGGAAAACTAGAATCCAGCACTAAACATACTCATATCTGCTGCACACCTTTTGTTCTCAATCCAATGAGTAACTGGCAGTTTTGCTTTGGCTTCATGGCTCAAACATGCTTACTAAACATACACTTTTGCTATTTTTGCTTTCCTTTTGTTGCATATACTGCAGCATGCAATGTTTTTGTGCTGTGGCTGGCCTTGTATTATGAGTAACTTGCCTTTCTCCTTCAGCTACTGTTTGGTAATGCAAATACATTATAATATTATAGCCTATTAGTGAACTTTAAGCAGACATGCAACTTGTGAAACCTTGATGTGCAGGTGAGAGAACTTCGAGAAAGAGCAAAGGCTTACAGGCAACGAGTAGAGGGAACACACTTCTCCCGGTACCACCTCAATCAGATCCTGTCTGATAAAAACAATCTTTGGGATGTATCTTCAAATTCCAGTTCTGAAGAAAGCATCAGCAACAACATCAGAGCATTAGACCTTGCTGGGTAAGGTTTTTTTTTTCCTGCCCGTTTTTCAGCAGCTTTGAAAAAACACATGTCCAAGCTTAGCACAGCTCTGAGATGTTGGATGTTTGACTGTATTCAAGATATGACTGGACATGATGCTCATTGATCTCATTTAGGCTCCCTTTTGCCACAAAATGTTGAACAAGAAGATCTTTTCAGAACACTTACAACCTGGGCTGTTCTAAGCTTCTGTGATAAGTGGATTCTCTAGAACAGATTAGGGCATTTAACTTTTAACAGATAGATCAGTTGGTCTGTGTTCAAATTGAAAACAAGGCATAGTCTAGTCTTCTGAAAAAAAGAAAGTTACGTCTCTGTAATTCTACATAAATGCATATTTGGTGGGATAACCTCAGTCTTGTTTCTGCTGTCAAGTCTTGTTTCTGCTTGGCTATAAATAGCAGCTGCAGCCTGTGAGGTATAGAAGGTAACTTCTCCCAGCAGGGAGTGCTGGTTTGTGTACTTCCCTTCTTTTGAGGGGCCAAGGAGTCCATTTTTATGAGGGTCTCCAACATAGTTTTATTAGTGAAATCTGAAAGTGGGGCTCTCGACAGCTTTGTCACCAGCAGCTGCTGTTTTTTCTATGACTTTTTGGGTCACCTGCTTTACTGGAAGCAATTAAGTAGGCTCAGGTGATAACTGATGGGTAGAGAGAGAGGCAAAGAGTTTGTCTTTCCATCTGGAGCTGAAACACAAAGCTCAAACACAATGCTCCCACTATCCTGCTAAACATTCATTTGATCTCAGGCAAACCCCTCAAAACAAGAAATGGAAACATAAGGCCATCACCCTTCTCCCCCCCATCCATCCCTCCCTCAGCCTTTCTCCTCCCACCGTGGCCCCTTGGGAAATGTGACTCACCAGGTGTGTGTCCTGTAGCAGAGACACCAGGAGGAGCATCCCACAGGGGGGCAAATGATGGCCGGTGCCCTTCCCTGTTTTAGTTAAATATGAGAGGGAGCTGATTTGGAACAGCTGGGAAGGGGAGGAGTCTGCAGTGGATCCCAGGTGTGTGGGATTTGGTGGAAAATAGGCTGGAAAAGGTTGGTATGGGGCAGAGGTAGGAGATGAGGGAAAAAGAGAGTATGTGGAACCTGCCTAGAGCCAAACTGGAGGAAAAGTGGAAGGACTTGAGTGTTCTCCATGAGGGTGCTGAGACACTAGTGAGACTTTGATTGCCCAGAGAGGTGGTGGAGGTCCCATTCCTGGAGACATCCAGGGCCAGGCTTGTTGAAGCTCTGGATAACCTGATCTAGTTCAGGATGTCTCAGCCAATGGCAGGGGCTTGGAACTAGATGAACTTTAAGGTCCCTTAAATGACATATGAAAGAGTGTTACACTATAATGTTTGGTATTAAGTATGGTGTGAATTTTTTTGTGTACTGTTTTTCTTTTCCTGTGAAATACAGATCCTCTTACTGATCTCATTTCTGTGCACTTGGCTCATTTGCACTACTTCCTGTGTGCAGTTGGGAGTTCAAGAGTTTGAAAGATTGTGCCTAAAGATCAGTCTTCTAAACTGTTTGGCATTTGAAATTATGCCATCAGTTAGTCACACTGCCTGAAACTAGTTAATTTTTGAGCACTTGCTGTTTAAATTTTAAATAGATATTTTTACATTGCATTTTTGGAAATGATAATCTGAAATTAGTTTTTATAGAATGTTGTTTGAAAATGGTAGGTGCTTAAGCATGAATTAAGACTTCGTGGAAGCATAACCATTCATCATGTCAGATGTACTGCTTTTTAGTACCTGACTAGCTCTTTTGGCAAAGGGCGCAACTGAATGAATGTGTTCTACATGGGCATGAATATATCATGCAGACCAATAGTGTGAAACGCCCTTTTCTTTGTTTCCTAGTGTTTCTGAAAAAGAGACTGAATCAAGGCCCAAAATGAAGCAGCAGAAGCCTGACTCCATAGAACAGCCATACCAGGACAGCCCTGAGAAGAAAGACATGTCAGATGCTTTAACTGTTCCAATCAAAAGGTGTTTAGTTTGGGGTGAACAAGAAGTTACTGAAGAAAGGGAGAATCGGCAATCAAAAGAAGAGAAACAAAACCAAGATGAACAGGATCCAATCATGACTCAGCAGATTGAAAAAAGCGAAAATGACAATGAAGATAAGAAAATTGAAGGGTAAAATTGAAATTTTTGTGGTGTACATGTATATAAATTTTTTCTCTAACAGAAATGTTGGTTAGCTTAAGAGAAACATGTAGGTTAACTTAAGAGAGCATTAAGTTGATCTAATGCTGCTTTTCTTTTTAACAGTATGGTAAGGAATGACAAAGTTAAAGACATTGTACTGGTTAATGAAAAGTGGATCATTAAGAATACTCTTTTTCTGGCTTGCAAGACAGAAGTTGCTAGAAGCATCAGTAACACTGATTTTTTTTTTATTTTTACAAAGTTTTAAAATTTGCAGTCTGTGTGTCTCAGAACATACTGCTTATTATGGAGTAGCCAAGTGTAGTGAAAATTAAACCTGATGATTAACTTTCAATTGTTAGCAAAGGATTCATAGGACTGAAAGAAAGAAATACATTGGGAAAAAGGTGGAAAGTTGTTTAGAATTAATGAGAGATCAGTTCAATGCATAGTACTTGGGCAAAGTATGTTTGAGGTGCTAGACTCTAGCAGGCTTTCAAAGCTGTCATCCTGAAGACCTTAAGTTTCTGTCAAATTCTAGAGATTATTAATTCATATGTGTGTGTCTGATTGACAATGAAGATTTTATATCAGTGTGGCTGTGTGATGCTGAGATCTGGTCTGGACTTGGTCATGCAGAGCAGCTTAAAACTTGCATTTTATCTAATCCTACTTGAGAGCTAAAAATGAGGTATTCTTTGCCTACATGACCTCAGAGGATGTCTGACATGCACAGTGTGGGTACACTGTCACCTGCTTTGAAACACATCTGGAGGAAGAAGACAAGTAGCACTGATGATTTATTTAACAACCTGGGGGCTAGAGTGGTTACATAAATGTGGAATACTTGGTTTCAGTTCCACCACATTGACTGTAAAGAATCAAACCCACATGCCTATCACTGAGGTGGCAACCAAGTTAAGCTTTTTTATGAGTACTACTTCCAGCACTCTTACAGAATCTTGGCACCTGTGCACCAGTGTGTCCAAGGTTTATTAGGACAGAGGGTGCCTAAATTTGCAGTGTGATTTGCAGTGTAAATTTGCAGTTCATGTATTTGTGTTTTATTCAGTGACATAATAAAATGAAATAAAGAAACTGATGCTCAGGGGCTGGAATCCAAGACTCCCTGTTGCAGGCAGATATTTTATCTACAGGCTAAAATTCTAAGTGTGTTGTGGCCCTAGCTGTCTTGCCTTACTCTTCATCTTGGGAATGTATTAGAAACAAAAAAGCTTGAGTGCAAGACTGCTGAATCCTTGGCTAATTTTTTAATAATTTCTTTTCTTTTTTTTGCAGTGAGAATGCCTTGGTAGTAAATTCTCCTGCAGCTATGTCAGATTCTTCTTCTGTATCCTCAAGGACAGGTGGCAGGCTTCCTACTCCAAAGCTGAGAGCAATTGGTGGAGCTCAGAGGACTCATCATGATCTCACTACCCCTGCTGTTGGTAAAAACTTTTAAATGTAAATCCACATTTCAAGATCTAAAGGAAAAAAATACATATGAATTATTTTATTAAGTTATTTAAGGTGATAAAGAAATTTTCATCTTTTCTACTACACTAGGAGGTGCGGTTCTAGTTTCTCCTCCTAAATTCAAGTCTTCATCTTCACAGCAGAGAGCACGAGACTTAGGAACAAAGCCTTCTTCAGCTATGGAAGATGCAAGAAGTATTTCAAAAAGAAGGTCCTTAAAAGTGAGTCAGAAGAGAGACTTACTGTTAACATTTTGGGAATGTGACTTTTAAGTAATTGTGAATAATATATTTAATAATTCTTTTCCCTGAGTTGTCATGTACTCTTTAAAATTCTCAGCATCTGTGACATGGGACTAGGAAAGGCTGATGTCTGAATAAATATTTTTTTTTGAGTGTGGTGAAACACTGGAACAGGTTGCCCAGAGAGGTTGTAGATGCCCCATCTCTGGAGGTGTTTAAGGCCAGGCTGAACAAGGCACTGAGCAACCTGATCTAGTGGGAGGTGTCCCTGCCTAGGGCAGGGGAGTTGGAAATCAATGATCTTAAATGTCCCTTGCAACCCAAGCTATTCTAGAATTCTATCAAGCAAAGGAGTTAAGACTATAGGTGTGAGATTGGGTGGGCTCCATTTTGGTTTTTGCTGCTAAACACACAGTATCAGTTTGTTTGGTGTTTTTTTAGAGCTGCTTCCCATTGATGTTTTCTATAGCTTGATTCAAAGGAAGTTTTAAGGAGATATTGATTACCCATGTGTGAGATAGATGAATGTGCCTTAATAGTTTTATTATCCTTTCCCTCTATTTTTGTGCTTTCATTTTGCAGCAGACACAGTTACTAAAAAAAAATTGAAGCATCTAGGAGTTATTTAACTGTCTTGCTCTCAAAATCGTGGGTTTTTTTGTCAAATTGTGCTTAATCCATATTCTATAAAGACAGCTAGAATTTCACTGCATGCATCCTCTCTGTTAATTTCTGTAAGAGAAGCAGACACTATTGCTTCAGAAGTTGGATGTGTTGATTTAAAATCTAAGATCAGAGATTTTTTATTGTGAAGAAAATAAGCATTCAGTCTGACCAATACTAGACTGATTAGATTACTCTTAGATTGTGTTAAACACTTGTTACTAGGAATAGGTTTTCTTTAAGGTGTCTCACAACTTTGAAATACTTACTCTTACAGTACCCTCATGAGAACTGCAGTAGCATATTTCCAACATTTGCTGCACCTTTGAAGATCTGTACTGTAAGGTTGTATAAGAGCTGATGTCTGTGTTCTGCTTTGGTTTTTCTTTCAATTGTGTTTTAGCCTAATGCGGAAGCAGAAGTGGTTTCACACCTTGCCTCTCCAATTGCTGGCCTGGGAACTCTGGATCCTCTGCCACTCAGGCAGGATCAGAGGTCTCCTAACATCGTTTCTGGTGAGCAAGGTCCTCTTGCTTCAGCCCATCAAGAGCATTCTGTTATACCTCCTGTACTGAAGCCAGCCAAAAGCTGCTCTGTGCCTTGCTGGAATCCTTCCCGACGTATTCAAGGGACTCTTAAAGATCCAGAATTCCAGCATAATGGTAGGTTTTGTGTCTGAACTGTGTCTTACAGTGCTACAGGATGGGAATGGTGACTGCACAGTGCTCAGGCCAATACTGAGCTGAGCTTGCTGCCATAATGACTCTACAAAGAATGTGTTATTTGTAAACAAAAGCTTTTTTACTGTATGGTTAGCCTTGCTGAAGAAATGTTCACAACTTTCCAGATTAGTTTCGATTCCACTATTATGATTGTATTCTAGTGCCTTATTAAATTCAACGAGTACTTAGTCATTATGAGAATAACTCAGTTTCACATGAACAGTTGTAATTTTTAATCTTTAGGCTACAACTGGATACTCTGACAGTTTTCCAACAGGAATTATAAACAGTGATGTGTGACTAGGGACCTTTATAGCGAGGAGTTGTAGATTTCTGAGACATGAGTTCCTTAAGTATTTCACCAGGATAAGGAAACAGAAAAGCCATGATTTATTGTGTATAGAGAAAAGCCATTTCTTGGCTGAGGGGGAATTCGAGCTGTAGCATTTCAGAGGTTTTTTTAATAATGCATAGGGGTACTGGGGGCATAAATTTGATAAAGAAATGAGTCCTTTACTCTTCACTTAGTCAAAATGAAGCTTATTTACTTCTATAGCCCAGACACAGTTACTTTCTATAGCCGCTTAAAGTCACACAATTCTTGCTCCGTTTATTATTAAGATAACTAAACTGTAGTATTTCCATTCTGGAATGAAACAAGTAGTTGTCTGGTTCAGTGAAATCTAGAGAATGTCCTTGGAAAGAGGTGAGAATGGATAACGTGTTCCACCTCTGCACCTTGAAGGCAGTTCACTAGGTAACTTCTATCATCTACCAAAGATGGGTGCCTTGAGACAAGTAATGGTGGAGTATTTTACCTCAGCTTTGGTTAAAGGAGTTAAGGTTAACTCCTTTGGTTAAAGGAGCCTTCCAGAGTTTTTGTTTGCTGTTTATGAGACTCATGTTTTGGAAATAATATTGTAACCTTTTAAAATGTTCTAAAATGAAATATTATGTTTTCTCTATTTTAAATTGATTCAAAAACTTGTCTTTACTTTTTTTGTCTTAGGGAAAGTTGGCAAGCCAAAAATGAGATCTTTCCAGGTACCCATTCAGGAAAGAAACTATAATGATGAAGGTATTTCTCTTCCCAAAAGTATCAGTGTATATCATGTGTATATTACCTAGATTAATTTTAGCACGAATGTGAAAGGTTCCTGGACACACTCAATACTATCAGCTTATGGGTTTGCATAAACAATTACCACATTGTTTCATCAGAATAATTTGAAAATGCTCATCCTAGTCATCTGAAGTATGAATATGAAGGTATTTTCTAGCATGAGTAAGCCATTAAATGTGGCTGAAAATTGAATAACCATTTTAAACCATGGTGGTCTAATACTGCTTGCTTGGTTCTGCACTTGATTGTTTACTACCCACATATTTTTTTTTAAGCCTTTGTGTTGACAGCAACAGAAGCAAACTGCAGAATGATCACAGGCTAAGTTGCAGCTGCAGTAACTTTGGATGTAACATAAAAAGCACCAGATGTCTACAAATAAATTTTTTGCTTGTGAGACTTCAGTAACAGATATGCAGGATGCCATGCAGCATACAATGATTTTTCTGATCTTCATTTTCATACCTGTTCCTCTGCTCAGTGTTTTGGGAGTACTGATGGAATCCTGTTACACTGATTGCTGTTTTGAGCTTTTTTAGTGTTCACTGTGTGGTGAATCTGGGAGAGCAGCCAGTGCACAGCTCATCAGTGCTTCTTGGCCATTTCATGTGCAGTCAGAAGTAAGCCCTTTCAGTAATGAGTCAAACAAAGGCACTATAGCCTCATCAGCTTGAGCTACTGTATGTTGTTTCTTATCATGGTGTATGGGGTTGAGTTTGGTGTTGTGCTAGTTGCAGTCACCTGGGCTTGGTTCACATTAGAGTATGGGCAGAGCAATCTTATATCTGACTGCAACTTATTTACAGATGTACCCCAGAGCAACCAGAATCTTTTTCCTGTATCCCTTGCCATTGTGTGCTCCTTGGTTTTAACCTAAGTTCAGGCTGATTCTCTGTTTTACTCATTGCAGTTGGCTAGAAAGTGTGTGGGTTTTGCAGATGGCTCAGCCAAGCAGCTGTACATCTACATAAACCATGCAAAATCCTGTAGTACTCTGCAGCACCCCACAAGCATGCTGCACACAGATTAGGTGCTCTGCTGTTTATTTTTTTTTTCCTATGAGTTGGATGATGTTGGAGGAGCTTTCAGAAACAAGTTCAACATGCCAGCTCACAGGCAGTCCATATGTGCCTATATGTTCATGTACATATAGAAACCTAGAGGTTATTCCAATGTCATGTCTGTCTGGAAAAATGAAGTTAGCACTTTTCTCGTTCATGGGAATGCAGTTGTTATGCATAGTCTGAACCTGTTTTGAGATGTTTGGATCAGTCTATTTCAAGCATTAAGGAATGCTGACAAAAAGTTAATTGAGGTACTGACAAAGTACAGATTCCACTAGGGCTGAGTTGTGGACAGTTTTCTTGTGTTTTTGTTGGTAGATGGAGCTGGAAATCAGTGATGCAGTTATTTTTAATCCATTGCAGGAGAATGAGTTTATTTAAAGTAATTTTTCATAGATAGCATTTTGACAGAGCAACATTGCAATAATGATGTTAAAGAAATATAGCGTGCTTTATAAGATAAGAAGCATTCGGGATTCTTAATTTTAAGAGTCTGCTGGGCATGAAGTAGACTCTGTCTTCAAGAAGACCATTCGAAAGCACATTTTTAAAGCAGGCTTCTCGTTACCTTTGTGTTAAACTTCCTGTTTTCTTCAGAAGACACATTTCTTTTAACAGTTTTTGGCACATTAACTGATAGTGGCTCAGAAGGTTCATAACATGAGTCCTAATAATTTCATTGTGTGTTATTCTAAGGTGTCTGCTTTGCTTTGAAGAGTTGGGTTGCTCTCATGTTATTATCAGAATCTAGTGTGTACAGACCTAAGTAGCAGGGGAACAATTTCTGAGTTCTTCTGACACGTGGGAGTAAATGTAAAGATGACTTGGAGAACTGGGAAATTCCCAAGTGACAGCAGAGATGTGATTCTGGAATTTGTCAGGAGTTGGGCATTGTAACGTTTTAAAATTCCATAGCATCCTGCTAGCTTTCTACTGAGATTCATCTCCAGCATGTCAGTGACCAAGTAACAGATTTTTACTATTTTTTTACTATTTTTGCATCTATTATGAAAAAGAACATAAAAATATTTGCAGCTTCAAAGTCTGCAATGAATGAAAACTGTGTTTTACTATGTGTTTTTAATCTTCCTATTTACTTTTTCACGTGTTCCTTTCCCCACAGATGACAGGTTGTCTCAGATTTCTGCTCGCTCAGCAGCATCTAGCTCCCTTGCAACTCAGATACTGGAACGAGCTCAAAAGAGGAAGGATTTCTGGGGCAAGAAATAAGCTCTTCCACCACAGAATGTACTCTGTAAAATTTATTTTTTTATATGTATAGTTTTGAAGTGTACATTTAAAAAGAAATTTGTGATTGTAGATATCATGTAATATTGTTTCACCTATCACTAATATGGCGCAACATTTAGGACTTGTAACTCCAATGTAAAATTTCAATATTTAAATCAGTGTTGAAAATCTAAGTCCTTTGTATCAGAGAGTTACATCTTAATTCATGGTATCACAGCAACCATGTGGTTTTTTTTTTTTTATAGTGGCACCTCTTGAAACTGAAATATATATTTTTTTCTTTTTATATGACCTATGTGTTACTTTTTAGTATTCTGCTGCAGTTGTGCAGTGTGACCAGGGACAGCATTTGGGGACATTACTGTCATTCACCAGAGACCTAAATTCCTTAATTTTAACCAGCTATCTTAAAGGCAACTGTGGTATACTTGTTCATGTTATTGTGTGAATTGTCAGTGCTGTAACAAAAAGTTACTTTTCCTACTTACTGCTTTTAACCTGTTAATAAAATATCCCTATTTTTTCTAAGTGAGGCTAACATGGAACATACAGAAATCTGAGAACATTGAGCATTAGGGTTTGCTCATTGTCTACAGTTTTTTGGCCGGGATGATTATTGGAGTTCCATGTGTACAGTACTTCAGTTTGACATATGTACTGATGAACATCTATCTTTTCAAGGGCAAGACCTTTGTTTAATGTTAATTTCAATTTCTTTAGGAAAAGCAACCTCAGCCACTGTAGCCAGTGGCCTTCCCCAGCCTCACTTCAAACTCAGGTATTTAGGAGTAGTTATTTTAATAAACTCAGAAGAATGGGTTTTTTTCTTGACTTTGACATTTTAATTACCTTTCCTTCTAGTTGCCCGTTTCTGGGAGACTGGTGTGCTGTTATGATTGTCACACTGATTTATGCTGACAGGTTGTTTTATCTTTCCAAGAGATGCAAACAAGTTGACATGAAGTAGAGGAAATTGCTGGCTAGCAGTTAGTTTGGTGGTTCTTGTGTGGCTTCAAGTTTTAATATTACTTCACTTGGAAATTTTATACGAGAGCAGTTTGAATTTTGTACATGTTTGCTTATGTTTCAATTTTGTACACAATTATATACATGTGTTATTGAAAATAAAAAGTTTGCTTGCTTTGTTTCTATTCACATTATGCCAGATAAATTGGTAGAACCTATTATGTTGGCACTTGTCTGTTTATTTCTCTGTTTCACTTGTTCACCTGGGACATCTGTGGACTTTTGAAAGACATTACCTCAGAACTGAATGTCAGAAGGAATAACTCATTAAAGCTAGATACATTTATACTTGGAATCATGACCCTGAGCAGTTGGGTATTACACAAGTTGGAAGACTGCAGGGGGCAAAGGTCCAAGCCCTAACAAATAAGGTACTGATTCAAAGAGTGTCATGCAGCACCAATCATGCAAGAAACAGCATCCACTTTTTCCAGCAATACTATGGCAGTAGCTTCCTTCCAGTAGCATTGTTTGAAACAAAACAAGTTATTTTATTTTATATGTGTGTACTTAATGCCTAAGTAATGTTTGGTTAGAAAGTTTCTACTGAAAGGGAAGCTGTATTTGTGTGCGATAGCCATTATGAAAATTATAGTTTTAGAGTGGAAAACATAATGACTAAAAATAGAAATATTTTTGTTTAGGAGGGATTTTTTCTGAAATGTATTGCAGGGACTTAATTTGGATGCCTCCTACCCACATTCTTCATATAGTTCAACATGTTCACTGTGGTTCCCATGAGTGAGTGCTCTCATCATCCATTACTTCTCCCCTGCAGTACCTCTTACTTCAGTTTTAAGTACTGTGTCCTCTTTTTAAATCTTTATTTCTGTCCTTCTATGTTTACCTGGCATTCCTGGCAGGCTAATGGCTCAGGCCTGATTTTTAGGCCTGCAAGTCATAGACATTATAACAGCATATGTGCCTATTTTGCTTACAGTCTGGTGCTAAGAATCTGGTGCATCTGGGTACCTTGTAGTTTGTTAGATATGTGCTGTATGGCAGTTATGTGTCTATTGATTCCTGCTAGGGAGAAAATAAAAGTGCTAATGGAGGGAGACATTTTTGTTTCACAGGGGGTACAAACCCAATTTAAAGGTGTGAGTGGAAGCCTCATGTGTCCCGCATGTTGTTGTGACATAGTTTCCCATAGAAACAAATTTTAGCCTTTGGTTGTGATGTTCTAATTGAGTTTTCTTCTAGACAGAAATAGTTAAGGGAAACTTAATACGAAATACCGTATTTGAGTAATGAGAGTGCAAAGGATGGTCTTCTGTGATCTCCAAGACAAGCATAAAATTCTTTATGGCTGCATTCTGCTATCATTCTTTGTCTGTTTCAAAAGGCCTTCTGTTTTGTTTTTCTCAAGATTTCAGATCAAACACATATCCTGTTGTGTTCTTCAGCAAGTTGACCATAGAAAAAAGGTTCAGAAGTTCACCCTTTATTAATATTTACAAGTGCGTGCTGTACAATGAATGTGTATCATTTTCCATCAAGGAAATCTCAGAACTGCCTTTAAGTGGGGAGAGATCAAGTGGATGAACAGGGAGGAAGGCAGTTGCCAACAGGAAATGTATCTAAGGAATAAACAACTTAGTGAGTTCATCATCGTAAGGTCAATATTTACAAAGACAGCACACTAAAAATGGATCCAGTCAATAAGTTTTCAATTGCATGTCTTCAGCTGCTGCTCCCAAGTTGGTTATACCTGTTGGGTGGATATGCTGTACAAGAAAATAAGCCATCTCTTCCTTGCTGAGCACTGCAGGTGGGAAAAGGCCTTCCTTAACCAGTATTCCAGCCAATGAAGTATTTATTACCCCAGCAAGCCCATAAAAACCAGACTTGGTTCCAATCTCAAAACTCTCTCATCTTCCCAAATAATAAGCCTCTTGCCTGTTTGTGGAGATGAGATGTTAGTTCTCAGTTTCAGATGAAAATGGTTTGTGGCCTAGTTGGAACAAATGTCCCTTACTCCCAAAGCTGTGCTCACTCTAGTGTCCTCCAGCTCTCTCTAGCCTAATCACTTGGTGTGGAATCACTTCAGCAGGAGAGGATGAAACACCTTCTTTGGCACTTAGTTGATTCCACCAGAGATGTTTGTATGCCCCTGGGTATTATGAGAGTTTTAAGGATTTAGCTAAATGCTTACAGTAGCAGCAAGGTAGTGCTTAGGTAATTGCACTCTTTTATGGCTCTAGGCTTCAATTTCTTCTCATAATCTCAATTAGCAATGCCTACCTTGGTACCTTGGACTTTTCCACTTAAAATGTTGAAAATATCCCTGAAACCCCAAGTTAAACAGTTTGAGAAGAATTAGTACAGGCTTTTCAGCTCTGCAGGTGAGTTTGGAAGAACATCTGGGATTGTGGATAATCCTGTCCAACTAAAAAAATATCCTATTATTCATAGTTACTATGAAATTTTAATGCCTAAATGAGGAATTTTTAAACATAGTGAGAAGTATATAAATGTGGTTAACCTTACAAATGTGAGCAGCCAATCAGGGATGGAATCCATTTAGCAAAGCTGCAAGCAACAAGATGTTTTGGGGACATACAATCTAGATTGAGCCACAAGGCTATCCAATGCTCTTCCAGAGATTAATTTAATCAGTATGGGTATTTTGTATAGCGGCTTTTCATCTTTTTTCCTTTGATAGATCTGTACGATTTCTTTATTGCCCATAGGATACCTATATAGTGAGTTAACAACCACCTGAAAAGAAGTTTGCTTTCACTGATGCCTTGCAGGTAGCCTGAGGTCCCCCTGGACCTGAAGGCCACAGCCTGAAACCCTGTAGTTACAGAAATGTAAAAGGAAGCTAAAAACCTTACCAGTCACCAGCTTTCTCCTTTGAGTCTAGGTACCAAGGTGTTTTCCTTATCTTAGTCTTGATGTCATAATTTTTTAGGCAGATAGCAGTGGAAAAAAGGGGATTTTTCCAATATTATCTGTAATACCTGATGAGCAAGTTTGTACTTGAAGTACTTGAAGATGGGACAGGAAGGAGAGCTTCTTTGAACAATTTAGTGTGTGCCTATTTGCATAATGCTAGATTGCTTCAATATATCTGCCTGTTCCTGCAAGGCTGAGCTGTCACCTAAG
Organism: Turnix velox; assembly: GCA_013400935.1. NCBI lineage: Eukaryota > Metazoa > Chordata > Aves > Charadriiformes > Turnicidae > Turnix > Turnix velox. The sequence goes on along the minus strand of VZTY01025049.1, from coordinate 90,212 downwards.
GTTCTGCTGTCAGAGCATTTCTTACCATCTGGTGACATTTTTCAGCAAAGGGCCCCGTCACTTTCTGATGCAAGTGGAAGTTTTGCTGTGCCCTCATTGACCAATTTTTAGCATACCCTGGAGCAAAATTGTTCCATTACCTTGATGTGCACAAATGTGTGACTAAGAAAACAAATCTAACCATAATTTTAATTTGAAGTAACCTAAATTAATGTCCCAATTCCAGCAGTTTCAAAACTTTCTGGACAGAAGTCTAGGGACTAGAGGAGAGAATGGTGGAGCTATGGTTAATTCTTTGGGGCGCCATCAGTTCTTTGGCTTTACTCTGCACCAAGATTTGATGAGAAAGTTCTACTGAACATAGTAGGGATCACACTCAAAAGCAAAAGCTGGGGAGAGTAGTTATAGAGTTTCATAGAAATCCAAGTTTTATTTTGCTTGTTGATCCAAGTTTAATATTTTGTTGAAGAAGGACATCTAGGCTTCCATGTTAAAAATGCAAATGAGCTTCCTCAATATTTTGGTAATTACTACAGTTCATTTGTGTCAGATGTGAGCTAACTTCATTAGATTTCTCTTTCTCAGTCTGTGTTCTGCAGAAGCTTGTGGAGATACTGTGCCTTGCCTAGCAGATCTGAATTTGGTGTGTTGGATGTGCTACATGTAGAAAGTCCTGGAAAACTCTGAAGGACAATGCTTGGGGTCCTGCAGTGCCCTGTTAAGGTGGAGGACAGAGAAGTGCAGAAGACTGACTAAGAGATCAGCAGACCTTGAAAAGGCACACTTATTGATGGATTGTTTATTCCATTTATGGGGCTGGATTAAAAGTTTAAGTGCAAAAGTACCCATTTACTGATTTGAGCTTGCTCTTTTCAGGGAGAGCTCAGTGACAGCACATCCCCCTTAGTGTATAGTGGAGGGGGAAAAGACAACTGAAGCTTCTCATTCCCCACTTTCTTCAGAGGTCTTGTTAAGGTCTTCTCCTAAAGCACATGTCAGCTTTGTAAATGCCACTGATTTACATCTATGCCAGTTTACCTCTTCTGAGATAACAAAGGCAGTGAAGGTTTCAAGTGGGCCTCAAAGCTTTTCTTTTTAACTGTGTTTGTGTCTGTTATGCACATATTTGCCTCTGTGTATGAATCTATATTTGCATGTTTTTAAATATATATATGTGTTGGCTTTTTGGTTTTTTTTCAAAGTAACTTGGTTTAATAGTATGATGTGCTGAGGTGTCTCTAAAGTACCTACTTCAAGATTTGAAGTAGAATAGGAATGTCTGACAGGTCCCAGAAAGCCTATACTTCTGGATTTCTCCCTTTCTGGTTGCCAGGTATGTGTAATGCCCACTGACAGATGACTGTGGGTGCACCCTCTCCTGGAGAGCTGGACATCCAGTTCTTACCTCAAGGACTCTTGTGCAGATCATGAAACTTCCCAATGCTCAGTGCCCCTGGCTAGAGTGGGAGCTGTGATTTCTTGGAACAGTGCTCTCAGAGGGAGTCCACTCTTTGTGTCTCCAGTGGGAAGCTGGCTCCGGTCTCTTTATCCATTTTAGCTTACATGACATAGGGCTAAAAACAGACAGCCCAGGAAGACAGCAGCCTAATTTCTCAGCTGTAGCTATTTTGTTTGGTCTCCTTTTGGCCCCATAAATCTCACATTCTTGAAAATAGTCCCACTGCAGCAGGAAACGCGCTGAATCAGAAGCTCTCCTGGGAGGTGGGCAATAGCATAATCTTGGGCTGGGAAAGGATTGGGCCAAGGGTTGTTGACCTTCTAAGGACAGATAATAACTAGAAGACTACTGTTAACAATATGGGAACTGTCACCACATTCTTGAGTAGCCCTGTTTCAAAGAACAACAGACCAGCCAGGGTGTCACCTTCAGGAGATGATGCTGAGCTTAGAGCCTCAGTGGAAGTGCCTGTGTATGTGCATAGGTACTTCACCTTAAATAATGTTACAACCCATCAAAATGGCTTTATTTAACTACTCAAGATGCTGTGTTTTCATTATATGGTATTAATGCTGATCGTTGGTAAATCCAGGTGCATATTGCCGGAGCTATTTCTTAATCTGAGTAACAGCTTGTCACTGAATTTTGGATTGCCAGCCAGCTTGTAAAATTCTGTTCCCAGTTAGAGTGGTTCTCTTTGAGGTAGACAATGTCAGTAATTCCACTTTGCCATGTCACTGAGTCACTACTGTGCAACCACATTAACAGGATGCAGAGAAATTTCAGTTCACCTGATCTGACTACTTGTTGGATATATGTAGGTCACAACATAAAGCAACAGAGTCTTCTAATATGTGTGTGATTTTTAAGCAGAACATTTGGTGGCAACAGCTGTATGCACTGAGACAGTCTGAATTCTCTTTTCTCTCATCTGCATGAGTTGAGTGATGGCTTATCTTGGCAAATCTTACAAAAAAACTTCTGTTTATGCTTTACTGATTTTGACAGTGGTTGTCTGCAGAGGTAGGACCACTGAACTAATATCTGCTACACTTCCATTGACACCATTGTTTTGTATTAATATTATTCACTGAATCCTCCTAGTGCTGCAATTCTACTTGCCACATCAGGGGTCCTGGGGTAACAGTAATAATATTGATAGCATCTGTATTTTGTTGTCTCGGCATGTCTCTGGGTGGCTTCCTCTTCAAGTTCCACTGCATGAACTTTCCTGAGATGAGAACAGAGTTATTTATGCCAAGGGCATTTTATGCCAGAATGTGGTTTAAAACTGAGACCACAGTGAATTAATAGTTCCCTTCCGCATAGATTATTTTTTTATTATAAGACATACCAATTTTGCTAAGTTTATTACATGGCATCTTACACTTAGAAGAGGGAGAAATTACATAACAGAACCAAGTGGAGATCAGAAAGAAAAATGTTTGATTAAATGCATTGGATATATAAGCAAAAGTGTTACTGCCAGAGCAAATGTGTTACTCACTGGGTAATGAAAGTGTTACTGTCAGGAAAGATAGGTGATAGCACATTCTCTGCAAAATGCCTGAGTCAGGTGTCTGTACTGAGATCTGACACCAGTTTTTTACAAAGTCACCCAACACTCCCAGGCTAAACAATTTTCAGAATACTACTTGTCCTTCCAAAAGATATGCAGTGTCTTATACAATGACATTGAATCATGAAAATAATCCCCTGAATATAATAATTAGATGCTACCTGTCCTCCCCCAGTCTCTCTGTTGATATAATTTCTTCTACAGAAAATAAATCCCTTCTGTCATTTCTGATTCCCGTGCCAAGAAGACATTTGCCTATGTACCAGGAATTTTCCATAACAAATGACTGAATTACAGAAAAGTTTACCTTCAAGTATTATAAAGAAGATTCAGCCTCCATTAGTGATGTTTTAATTGCTGGTCTGAAGTATGGCTGCACTGGACCTTGAGCGGAACATTTTTTTAAAGCCTGCTTTAATTCTTTTCAGGCTTTAAAATCTCTGCAAAAGCAGGGAAAAACTGAGGTAGACAACAATGAACCATTTCACAAATGAGCTGGAAGAAAGTGAAGAAGGTAAGTGTGACCTGAAAGTTGAGGATATGTCCAGATCAATCGCCTCTTCAGTTTTAGGCACTGTGTTATCTGTGGCCCATTTATACATTTAGAGGAGGCAAAGTTCATGCCAGGTAAAGATTCTAGAGCATGATAGACAGTCTCAGTCTTCAATGTGCCTACTCTTGACAGTGTTTCTAGCCCAATGTCTGATCCTAAGGATATTTTTAATAACACAATATCATTCTAACTGGTTGAAAATGTGTTCAAGTCAAGCGAATTCCTGCATGCCAGTGTGCTGGTGGTGACAGACTGCAGATGAACATCAAAGTACAGTATTGGTTATTCACCTGTGGCCTCATTCAAAGGAAGAAGGAAGTATCTGTGGCTTTTGAGGCAAATGTGATGCAGAGTTCCAGTCCTCCTCATAAAATCCTCTACCTTCAATATGGGTCAAGAAGTCATTGTCGAGAATATTCAACCACTATGGTTTCTTAATGAATTAGGGAAACTCCATCTAATTACACTTTAATGGTTTATTGGTAAGGACGGTGGTAGGATAGATGTTTAATTCTTGGGATTGCACTTGTGAGAAAATGTGATTTGTGCACAATTTCAAAAATTGTTTAAAATTAATAATACCTAAAAAAATGCAAAAGATGTTTTATAGAAGTTCAGAGATCTCTAGTAGATTCTAATTGAAATGAAAGAATAGCAGTTATATGTTGTAAGATTTTAGTATTTTAAACAGTGCTACTAGCCCCAGAATTTAAAATTACATTAAACCTAGAAAAAAAGCTTAAAATGAAAAAGAAAAATTGCTTTATTCTCCTGACCTCTCTCCATCCCCCTATTTCATTTTGTTTTGTTTAGTTGTTTTTCTTTTTTCTTTCTTTTTTTTTTTTTCCCCAAGAACACTGTTTCATGAAGAAAAGCTAGGGACTGTCATTCATCATAAGACATCATCATCAATTCAAGCTGAAAGAAAAATCACCAGTTCCCAAACCACCTGGTGGAATACTTGACAATGCCAGCATAGGAAAGAAGTGATAATGGCTGCTGAAGAGCATGTTCTTCAGATGTCTTTCTTCCACTTCATTCTTTCCCCCCAAAGTAAGATCCACCAGAGATGGTTTCAGCCAGGGCACCACATTTTTGCCAGCTCTGTTTCACAGCAGTATTTTTGGAGAAAGGTGTCTGGGTAAGCAGTTTCCCTGAGTTTCACCTTCAGTGCTTGCTCAAGCCCTTAATTTTCTGAGGTTTAACAGATTTCTCCCTCAAACAAGATGAAATAGAAATTCTTTTTCAACCACAACATAAAAGCCTCTGATTCCTTCTTCTCTCTTAGGACTTCAGTAGAGGATGGGAATAAGATCCTATGGTGGGACTGTGCATGCTTTCAGGCCCATCTTTCTGTAGGAGTGAAAGTTGGATGCATATCTCCCACCCACGGAATAGTGTTAGCAGTGACTAGTCACATCCTTGTTCAATACAATCTCATAACAGAGGTAGCAGACCCTGGAAATAGAAGGTATTTCACCACTTCCAAAAAAATTATCTTGACTTTGTACAGGGAATAACTTCAGCCATAGCCATGGCTAAGGTATAACTCAGTGGTACATCCAGATCCAGCAGGGACCTGGTGAAAGGTGGCTGGAAAGAGGCATAAGTGGACTGCTGAGCAGGGGAATCATATAGTTTCATAAAATTAACATTCAGCGAGATTTTGGACCATAATCACAGCAAGCTAGAGGGATGGAAGATACTTGTCTACAACCAAAAGCTTAAATAATTCAAAGGCTTTGAGGATGCTGTAAAAAGGGAACTGGTGAAAAATGAATTAACAGACTTAAAATGGGCATTTCAGCATTTCATTTCCTGAAAGGTGACTACCAAAGGCAGGGAGGTAAGCAAGTGAAACCAAGCACTTTTAAAGCCTCAGAAAGGAGATATCATGCATCTCCCAAAGGGACTGTGACTGAGAGAAGTAGCTAACAATATAGATAGTAGAAAGAGAGTCTTATCATGCCTAACTAAGTTTTTAATGAAAATAAGTATGTCCTAATGTATGGTTTCCAACATTAGACATAACAGAAGATACTGCGATGACTGTGTAAAATAGTGCTGAAGAAAGATTCAGCATCAGATTCTTCATCTCTCTGTCTCATGTTGTTTATGCCACGTGGTTGTGGAAAACTTGGGACCAGCTTGGCTCCACACAGGAACCTGAACAGATGATAGTGGCACAGCACCTGCTTAGCCCAGTTAGGAACCCCTTGGAGGTTTTGAGCCATGAGAACTCTGGACAAGAGTGATCTTCCAGAAGGGCAGGAGGACATTGCTTCTGGAGCAGGAGGGGGAGAATGACCATTCGCAACTTTCATTCTGGATTTGGTCCAGATGTGCTTTCTGCTGCCCACTGTGGTCAGGATGCTGCTGGAGGCTGGACATGAAAATATGGGTGATACTCTTGAGTGAGGCATGGAAAGGGTTATGGCGATGGTGGCTCAAGGGTGATGGGCTGCTGCTTCAAGGGCTGTGCAGACCTTCCGTGGCAGGAATCTGAGGGCTAGTGAGGTAGGTCTGAGGCATGGAGAGAAGAATTTGTGCTACAGTTATATCAGGAAAGGCTAAAGCATCAAAGTGGTGCCAGCCAGCCATTAACTGCTTCCTTTCAGATATAAGCAAAAGAGCTGGGCATTTCAGCCCACAGTGTAAAGCTGATTATGGCTCTTGCCCCAGTAGCTTCAGCCATGAGGAGTGAAGCATAGCCCCAGGAATGGCCCTGTTCATTTCCAGAGGCAGAGCTGCAGCCTTGGTTTTGCCAAGTCAGGTTCCTCTTGTTTGCCACCTGCCTGCGCTGTGGGCATTAGACAACCAGGAGTCTGCATCTGTACTAGTTCTGTGACCTCAAGGATTACCATGTCAGCTGGGTTGCAAATTATTCTCTAAAGAGAGCACAGTTTCGATTGATCACCCTGCATAATATTTCAGATTGAAGGTGCAGCTCTGCATTTATTTTGGCAGAACAAAGTCAGGGACGTGGAAATCATCCAGCTAAGTAAGTGCATGTCCACAGCTCTTCTGTTCACCCCCATTTACAGCCTGGAACATGAATAAATTTTTTGGAAACTGGAAATCTGGAGAACTAGGACCTGATAAATGCAATGTCGGTCCCACTAAGCTCCTGATCTCTCAGGGAAGATGGCTGATGCCTCCATTGGACCACTGTGTGCTGCGGGTGTTTGCAGGGTAGGAACATTTGCAGGATGCTCAATGCTTTGGGTCTGCTGCAGTCTCTGAATATTTGTGTATACCAGCCAGCAGAAGACCAATTGAAATTTCTGTAAATTACATTATCTGCAATCAAATTACCAGTCCAATTAGTGTATCACAATCAGGGCAGAAGACAAAACCCTGTGAAACTCTCAAACATTTTTAATGTGAAAAAGCATTCCAGATTCCTGCCCTGGTAAAAGCCCCTGCTTTGTCCTCTGCTAAAATTTGGTTTATTTTATAAGAAACTACAGATTAAGGTTGCCTTGAAGTTGTATTTGTGGGTTTTGTAGTGGTTAGGTAGTTCTCAGAAGAGGATACTGGAAAGTAAGAGATGTGCTGATGTCATTTTTAATTCACCACCATCATCTGAAAAAAAAACCTGAGAGAGATGGTGGTGGCCCTATATAAGGTGCACCTCACCTCCTGCGGAGCACATCAAGTATCACAGCAAAGGTAAGGCTTGCAGCCCTTGTGCCTCTTTTGCTTTACTTTGCCCACTCTCCTGGATGCTAACTCTGCTTTCTCATCAGTGCTGAGTGCTGTTGCTGCAACCTGGTGGAACACACAACTTTGGATTGTGAGCCATGGCCTCCTTGCAGATCTTGACCAAGAACTTCTCAGGATGGGTCTTCTTCTGCTGCTGTTGCTGTCTCCCTCTTCTCTCCAGCTCTCTGCCTCCGAAAGGAGCTTTGTCTAACCATCACGCCTGCAGGCTCAGGAAGACAAACTTCCAGCAGGCCTACATCAGGAATCGCACCTACACTTTGGCTAAAATGGTACAGTAACCCATGTGTCCTTTATGATGGGATCTCAGGACATCCTCCTCTGCCAATGCCCTGGCTTTTCACCTCCAGCATTCCTCTTTCTTTCTCATGTCTTTCTTCAGAAAAAGCCTGTGCATTTGCAGTAAGACATTGCAGTAAGTAAGGCTGGGCATGTGGAGTGGGTCTATTGGCTGCTGGTTGTGTAGCCAGAGGAAGCTCTACCCCAGGCAAAGGCAGCCCTTGGCATGGCAGAACTCTTTCTCTTGAGCAGCTCCTGCTAGAGTGGAACAATTGCAAGACATGACCTTAAGTTTCTCTGTTTGCCCAGTCCATTTGGAACTGAGCTTGCCCATGGCTCTGTCTGTACCAAAGCAGCTCCTCGGGCATTTTACAGTGCTCTTCTTGGACAGGTCTCTTGTCTGGACTTATCACTTGTGGATCCCCCATGTCTACTCCGTGGAGTGCTGTAGGACCTCTCAGCAGCACTGTGGGTCACTATGAGGTCGGCCACCTGTGGCATCTGGTTTGGTCAGCGTAACCACTACAGCATCTGACACTTAAGAGTGGGACAGAAATTCAGGCATCTGCTTATCTATTTTTCAGCATCTTGAATCTCACCCATTTAAGGGTAAAAAAAGGACACAATGTCCAAGCTTATCTACTGGTAACAGTCTGTCTATAATGCCTATTCCCTCATTTCTCCCTCACTTCTATTGATGAAAAATGTAGGGTTTATTATAAATTTTTAAGTAAGTTTTCCATTTCCACCTGACATTTCCTTTTGGTCCTCCAGGCTAGGGTCTCAGATGTGGACACAGACAACAGGCTCATTGGGCAACAGATCTATGTTAACATCAAAGTAAGTCTTACACCAGGAGGCTGCTCTTTGCACCCTGATGCAGCACTTTTTGATCTGTTGCCATGATTTGATGTGCCCTCTTACTTGCATACATAGGAAAACAATCGCTGCTATGTGATGAAGAGGATTGCAGAGATTGTGGTGGAAGATGTCCTCCTCACTCTGGCCAAGAACCGATACCCTTATGTTGAGGAGGTGTCACATTTCTTGGCATCCCTTACCTCAGAGCTGAGCAGATGTGTGAGTAGTATTTGGTTTCTTTCCCTTCTCATAACTCTTGCTGCTGATCCTGAACTTCAGAATATTGCAAATAGCAGTAGAAGGCAGTGATATGAAAGGAAAGCTCAGATCAAAGATATCAAACTCAAGATTGATAGAAAGGTGTGAAAAAGCAAAAAAACAAACAACAAAGCACTCTTGCATACAGCTGCCAATGTTATTTCTGGATGTTGGTTTTCTTTTTAGAAATTCTCAGGACACATTGAAAGACAGCAGATTGAAAGGAACCTGGAAGAAATTAAGAAGAAAATTAAACAGGTACATATTCCTCCAACATTTAAAACCTGCAGTCATTTAGCTGGATTAAGGTTTACCTAGTTATGAAGCAAACTGTGAAGATTATTTAGGAGGTGAAGAGAGCAGGGACATTACAGGAAGGATTAATAATTTTTCCACTTAGAGCCCTAATTCACTTGTCCTGTTATGTCTCATATTATGATAATCTGAACATTCAGAAGTCAGGTTGCAAGTAACTGTAATACGTTAAACTAGATTTGAAAGAGATAGTTTGTATCTTACAATATAATGCACTACTAAAGAGAGTACTCAATTGAGCTACTCAAGAGAGTAAGGTGACTAAGTTCTTGATTCAGTTTATGTGATGACCCTAACTTCAATTTTCTGAGAAATAAAAAATGCTAAAACTTATAATCTGTTCTTTTCTAGTTGGGGGAGAATGGAAAAACTAAAGCCATTGGAGAACTGGATTTACTTTTTGACTACATAGAACATGCCTGTACTGATGCCCCAAAGACAGGGAGGAATGAGAAGAAAATCTGAAGGACTTTCAGATCAGCTTTAAGGAGATGATTTAAAAAAACTCTTGATATAACTCAAAATGAGTAACTATTGTTCCCCCATCTTCCCCCCATCCTCCCCCCATAGATGCAAGTATACTTTTCACTTGTGCCAGCAATAACTTAGTGGGCACAGACAGGATGCAGAATGCTGCCTTCCTTGAAAATGAAAACTCCAGAACAGCGTTTGCAGCTTCATTTCAACACAGGGCACTGATTATTTTCAAAGGCCTGTCCCCATCCTCCTAATCTCTTTAGGAATAAGGCAACTGTTTCTTTATGTGCTGAGATTTGATACCTATGAAACAACTTTGGTGAAGGCATATGTTGCCCTCTTCTGACCTTTACCTGAAAAGCTGATATTGCAGAATAATTCAGAAATAATTTAATGGTAACTTATTTTAAGATAAAATTATATAGTGCTTTTATTTATATAGATTCACTGAAAAAAATATCCAAGGAAAAATATTTATGAAGCCATACTAGAGACTTTTAAAAGAACTATGAAAACTGTTGTGTGATATTTATATGCAGGTCAATTGTTCTATAAATGCTTACTCTTTAATTTATTATAATAAATATTTTGGTCTTAAGGTATTTCCATGAGCTTTTGTCTTTTACTCAATGCGAGGAACATGAGGCATAGAATAATAGAATCATAGAACCATAGGGTTGGAAAGAACCTTCAAAGGCCATCTAATCCAACCCCTCTGCAGTGAGCAGGGACGTCCTGCACTAGATCAGGCTTCTCAGAACCTCATCAAGCCTGGCCTTTTATGCCTCTTTGTATGCCTACAATCTCTCTTGGCAACTTGTTCCATTGTCTCACCACTGTCATGGTGAAGAACTTTTTCCTAATATCTAATCTAAACCTAACCTGCTCTAGTTTCAAACCATTGTTCCTCATCCTATCACTACATTCCCTAGCAAATAGCTCCTCCCCAGTTTCCTGTAGGCCCTCTTCAGGTACCTGTAGGCAGCTAGGAGGTCACCCTCCAGCCTTCTCCAGGCTGAACAGCCCCAGCTCTCTCAGCCTGCCCTCATAGTAGAGGTGCTCTGGCCCTTGCATCATCCTTCTGGCCCTCCACTAGATCCTCTCCAACAGGTCCATGTCCTTCTTGTGCTGACACCATCAGAGTTGAATATATTTTATTCCAGGTGGGGTCTCATGAGAGCAAAGGGGACAACTGCTTCTCTTGACCTGCTGGCCACAGCTCTGCTGATGCAGCCCAGAATACAGTTGCCCTTCTAGGCTGCAAATGCACACTGTTGACTCATGTCCTTTCTTTACACCCACCATTACTCCCAAGCCCTTTTCACCATAAAGCTGCAGTTTTTACTTATTGAAGGGCAGGCCTTACCAGGGAGCCTGTGGCTCAGCCTTTCTTGTGAGGGGTAATGGGAAAAATAGCATCACTCCTGACAGTCATTGGTTTTGTTCATTGATTCTGCTTCAGTACGCTCATAGACAAGATTCTGTCTCAAACAGCTGCTGCTGAAATGTCCCTAACTGTCCTACTCAGGTCAGATGAGATGGAGACAGTCAGGTAGCAGTACTGAAAACTAGGAGTGCTGAGTTCTCACTAACACATGGGCACACTGAACCAAAACAGTGTTTTGCAGTGTCAGGGATTTAAGAGCACTTGAGAAAAAAAGAGCTTGGTACCTACTCTTGATGCAAGAACCCAGATAGAAAAGCTGAGTCACTGAAGAGTAGTTACCATGACTTTCAGCAGAATCTCCTGCAGTTACTTTGATGCACCAGGTTAATTTGTGGCAGGACCTATTTTAAAGAGATGAAAAGCATCCAAATAGTGAGAAATCCAGAAGAAATATGTAGTAATGGGTTGTCAGCAACTGGTGAAAACTTCTTGAACAAGGCTTTACCATTTAGTCATCGTGGCATTTTGCCCATATATAAGAATACCCCATGGAACATGAATGTCAAATAAAGGGCTTGGAGTGGCAGCGCAGATGAGGGGGGATGAAGTTTTCCAAACACAACAGAGACATGTATGCGAATGTTTGCTAAAAAGATATCTAGAAAATACCCCATGAATAGATACTGTAATATGGGAAAAATGTTTGCAGTAAATCTACCTTGATCTACCTCAGTAACTTCATCAATTAAATTCAAAGAGAAATCTAAGCTAGTCCAAAAGTCTTCTGAACATCCCTTACACCAGCCCTACAGTGGCTGTTGAAGTGAGATAGCATTGAAGTGCAATTCATCTACCCCATGTTGCTCCTGAAGCAGACTGATTTCAAAACAGAAGTGGCTATCCATACCTAATTTGGACAAGATTTATGTGAATTGAAATTATAATACTTTTTCCTTCTTCTGCCTCCTTGAGGTCACTTCCACATTGTCCTTGTTGAGTTCTCCTACCTAGAAATGTCAAATGAATTTTTCAAGCTTTCCACACTGGGATAAAACCGGAGATTAAAACCTATATGTCCACAAAAATGTAAACCAAAAAAATTCTCCAGCCTTGAGAACCACCAGCTTGAACACTCTTACCATGGAAATCTCTTGAGCTGGAGCCCTGGAAATGCCACACAGCAAACTTTGCAGACTTTCCTTCATAGGTTTTCTTGCAGCACCCATGTGACTTGTGAGTGTGTGAAGAATGGCAGATGATGGTCAGTTTTGAACAGACAAAGTAGAAATCGTGGGAGGTTTCCCTTACAACCAGAGGAAATGTTTGTGACAATCGATTGCTTGCGAAAAGGAAATAAAGATGTACTTTCTGTCAGGCAAGATGGGTTTCAAATCAGTCAGTAGTTAGGGAAATCATGCCAAAATGTTTCATTCTGACATATTCTAAACAAAATATTTCAGTTTTACACTTCAAGATAGCATTTCAGTTTAGAATTTTATGTACATTTTCTTGCAAATGTTGGAAAGATTTTTGAAAGCAAAATGAGCTGTTTCATTTTGAGTTTGGCAAGATCCGTGAGCTGACCCCACGTGAGTTTTTTAGGTTAATTTTTCAGTTGGGTCACCAAAGAGAAACTGCTTTGTTGAAGGAGGTTCCTTGAAGGAACCTGCTACACTCACATCCTCAGTGAAGACTCTTCCATGGTGGAGTCTGGAGGATTTCTTCCCAAGCAAAAATTGACAGAGATGCCTACTGCTAAATTTGCATTTTGTTGGCTCTTCCTTCCCTTTGCTCACAGGAGGTGACCAGAGCAGGTACTTTTTTGCTACATGGAAAATTATACAACATATAAGTTACCTCTGAAACTTCATATTATGAAGGCAGAGGGACACAAATCATTACAAGAAGCTTCCACATCCTGATGAGTAAGTATTGGTGGCAGTTTAAGAAACATCTCTTAAAGAAATTGTATGGACTGTTGCTCAGTTGTGAGATTTACATATTCAGTATCTGACTACATACTCAAGTGACCTAGAATAATAGATGCTTGATATTTCCAGTTCATCATTCTAGACAATGAACTGAATTGGAGCTTTCTTGATGGTAAATCAGCCCCAAGATTATATCAGCATGTGCTTTAAAGCAAAATTAGATATCCATGGAATACACTGAACAACTGTAAATGCCAGATAACCTTTTCTGTTACAGCTATCATCAGTACCCTCTGGATGTTCATAAAATTGCTTTAATCTGGAGTAGAACTGGCCTCCTAATGTGAAGTAGGATTGACAACGACATTACAATCAGTCTCAGGCTTATGAATAATGCTGCCAGGATAATGACCATGCAAAGAAGTAAAGCTGACAATACCCTCCTTTGAGACTTGAAGATTCCACTATCCAATGACATGATATATAAAATAACACATTTAAAATGAAAGTAAGGCAAATTCTCAGGGATCCAGACCAGCATTCTACGCTGAACTTTGGGTGTGATAAGTTACCAAATGCAAATTATAACTAGTGAAATTTCTGGAGCTTCTTAATACATATCTACTTGAAACAACTTTTGCTTGGTTTACACGTAGCTGCAGACCTTATCAGATGAACTGAATGAATTTTACCACTAGCAAAGGTGTTAAACAACTGCATAAGTGAAAACATTTCTTCTAAAGTTCATGAAACCACCCTCTCTATTTTACCTTCAAATGCAAAATCCCTGGCCAAATTTACAGATAACAATTTAATCTAGAATTCACAGATTAACTGTTTAGAAAAGAAGAAATTCTTACATCTTCCCCCCTCTAAGGAGAAAGGAAAAAAATATTTAGAGAAAAACTGTCCATTTATGTTCACAAAATTAAACAATTTTGAGTATGAAGGATCAAGGCACACAATGAAATATTTACAAGATCAAGATATTTTTCTTCTCTAGGACTGAATGAAGAGAAAGGTCAAGTCTTCTAAACTAAACATATTTTCTGTTCTGCTCAGGACAACTCGAAGAGAAATATTTTGAAAAAATAGGCTGAAAAATGCATCTTTGACTAGCTGACTCTGGCATGATTGTTTCTGCAAGAACTAGTAAGTTTCTTCAATAGAAATTGCAACCCTAGTTACAAACAGATGAACAAAAAGTTTACATCTTTTCCAAAAACTGCAAAACTGCATTGATTTAAAGATTCTTTCGTCCTGTATGTTTTCAAAAGGGGATCACTTCCCACTCCTATAGCACATTTAAGGAATGATGATGATGTTCATTAGTCTTTGTGGAAAATAGGGCAGATATTTTTCTGTGTTAAAGACTAAGAGCTCTGCAACTGTAAGCCTCAAATTTCTGATTTGTCCTTCACATTAGACCTTGACATGTAAGGATCATATATCATATATCCTTTCTTGCTCCAGAATATAGAAAGGAAACTCCTATCAATTTCAAAGTGTGTAATATCAAGGCTGTAGTTTCTTCATTGAGTTAATCATATTACAAGAAAAGATTAAAGATTTCAATACAGGTGTTAAAATGGAAGTGATGAATTTGACCACACTGGTGAAAGACTTGTTTCAGAAAGCTCATTGTATTGACACTTACCTGGAAAGTAGACATTCTAATATAGAGTTTATACACTGACATTTTTTTTTTGTTGGTTGAAACCTACCCAGGCTTTGTTTTAGGTTAATGCTTCTTATCAACCACATCTGTCAATTTTCTGATTTGACCAACCTTTCTCCATTGGCTGTTTTTCCTTTTTGATGTGATCCTTTCAATGTCTGAACAGATGAAGTCTACTTTGAAAACCTTTCAGCAGTAAGGTTTATTAACTGTTTTCCCACGGTACTTTTTACAATACTTGCAGTTCATTTTATGTTGGAAACCTAGTGGTTTTGGAAATTATTAAATAATAAAGAATGTGCTTTAGGTGAGGCAAATGTGAGGTTTCTCTGAAAGTCAAAAGAATAGAGTAACTTGCGTTTTCTGCACTTCTGAAAAGTACACCAGAAAATTTTTTAGATCTACACAATGAAGTTTTGGCTGGGAGGTCTAGGTTTATGCCATAAAACCTCATTGTCAGAACCAAGATAAGAGAGAGGTTGTAGATTGATAAATTATCTCATCTTCACTGTGTGGTTACAGGAGTACATGATAAATAACATGTCTGTTTTTCAGAAGTGACAAAGTAATAAAAAAACCTCCTCAGTGTTGTCAGAGATTTGGGCAGATATTTCAGACCTGGGATACTATTCAAGGCCTGACTGCAAGTTTTGAAAGAGGTTGGCTGAATATCAAGGCAACAAATATTCTGATTTTTATGGAACTGCTAAGATGAATAAATGGAAATATACTAGAAAAATTCTCATTCCTAAAGAAGAGAATCATAATGTAGAAAAATGAATCTCAGAGAGAGAAAGGTGTTCTGAGAGATGGCTTAGCAAGTATTTCCCATTTTACTGTGCAGGAGCTTTCATTGGTGTTCAAAAGTGGATGGATAAAATGGGTTCAATTTTCAGCTCCAAGCCAAATTGAAGACCTCAGTTCTTTACTGAAACAATGGAAGAACACTGCAGGTAAACATTTCCTACAGAGCTGACTTTTTGTTAAAATGAAACCTTGATAATAAAGACTGACCATGTGGTTTCTTTTGCTGCTTGCCAAAGCCATGCCAGCTGAAAGATTAAATGCCAGTCAGGTAGGTGTCTGACTAGGTAGGTCACTTATACCTTTGCATTTTCTAACTTTTCACTGTAGTTTTTGAATGTTGTCCAGAAATTAATTTTCCTTACGATTTAAAACTTCATTTCAGAATTTGTTTCTTTCGGGGCACAGACACCTCTGAGTGGTCCTTTCAACTGATGTCTTAAACACTGTTCTTTTCCAAAACCAGAAAGAGGAAATATTTCCAGATGCAGTCTGTAGTTTCTGCAGCTTCACAACCTTCTAGCCCAGCTCCCAATTCATGTTTCTTGTAGGGCTGTATGGGTAGCCTATCTTGGCATTGCCAAGATGCTCCAGGATGTCACAGGTCAAGAGAACAGAGAGTAAAAATCTTTAAAAAAGAAACGTGAAAAGAGAAGTAATATCAAGAAGTTAAACAGAACTGAAAAAGGGTTCACAGAAGTAGAAGGAGAGAAGTGTTTTGCAGTATGAGTGTGGTGCCATGCAAACTGACCCAGTTCTACCAGCCTAGAAGCTGCTCGCATGCTCCTTCCTTAGAAATTGGCCCTGGTTTCCATTCAGTTTGCATTTTCCTTTCATAATTTTAGTACAACATTTTTATAAATCCATGATGAAATTACAAGAAAAAGCAGGTTAGATACTCTTGAATACTCCTCTATGTTGCAAGAGAAAAGGAAGCATTTGGAATAGTTGCCTGGCTATGTGGGCAAGTTGAGCTGTCTGTTATTGCTGGGCACTGTAGTACGACTCTATAGGGATTTACTACCGTGAGTTTGGTAGTAGCAGATGAATATTTTCTAAAGAGTTTTGTGACTGAATAACTGTCATTAAATGAGGTCACTTGACTGGTTCATGTGAACATGATCAAACACTTTTTCTCAATCTCTTCTCTCAATTGCAAGACTACAAGAATATGACTTGTAAAGGCTGCATACATAAAGGCTTTGTGTCAAATTCAGCTCTATGTCTAGCTATAAAGTGATTACCAATTAAAATTGTATAACTTGACATTTGAAAGGCACATCTTGAGACACTCAGGGAGTTCTGAGCACTTTATTAAAGTAACTAATGCTTGGCCATAAAAACCACTACTGCTTTGAAAATTTAAACTGTTGTGTATTTCCTGTGCTTTTTAGTTTTAGCACCTTAGTGATTTCAAATTGGACCTTGAATATGCTCTGTAACCTGTCTCTGAAAAGACTGAAGGTGCTAAGGCCTTCCTATTATATTGCTGAATCAGGACTAGCTTGACAGACAATTGCTGGCCATCTGCCACCAAACTGAAACATAGAACCAGCACAGGGAGATCCACCACTTGAGCCAGTCTGTGCCATTTCTTGAAGATGGGAGCAGTATATTTTACAGCAATTCACGTTTGAGGCTTACTCAAAAGATGTTACTCATAAAGTGCAAAGAGATGCAAATGCCCAGAGGAAATGTAATTGGGGCTTTCTTTGTTGTTTTTGGTGGGGTTTTTTTCTGTTTGGTTTTTCTTCTTCGTCTAGGTTTGAGTCTGATTTCTGCTTTACTTACTGCCTTTTTTATGAAGTCTGTCTAAGGCACAGAATGAAAAAATTCTGAGTGGGATGAATATGTGATTCTGGTGGCAGAGGGCCACAGAGATAACTAAGGGTCTAGGGCATTTTTCATCTGAGCAGAGGCAGCAAGATTTGGGACTGCTCAGCTCGGGGAAGGGTCAGGGAGATCTTATCAATGTGCATAAATACCTGAGGCAGGGGAGTAAAAAACTGAGCCAGACTTCTCTCAGCGGTTACCAGTGAAAGGACAAGAGACAACAGGCACGAATTAAAATGCCCGAATTCCCATCTGAAAACAGTAAGACAGATTTTCACTTTGAGAGTCACCAAACATTACACAGGTTCCCTAGAGAGGCTGTAGAGTCACTTTTTTGGAGGTATTCAAAACCTGACTGGACATTGCCCTGGGCAAGTGGCTCTAGGTGGCCTCGCTTGAGCATGATCTCCAGACTGCCTTTCAACCTCTACCTATGTTTCCCCTCAACCAAGGCAGTTAGTGGGCACCTGGATAGATATTGTGTAGTGCATTTGTGTCATGGGAATGGGTGTAGTGATTTCACAGTTAAGGATGAGAAACATATCACACTAACACTAAACCCTGCGCATTCAATGTTTTTAGCTTTCTTTACACTGTCCCACTTTCAGTTATTCTTAAGCAAGAACTTCTTGTACCATATGTTCATGTTACTCTATTTCCCCGTGATTTTTACAACTGTTGAATCTGATGATAGTGAATCATCAGTAGTCTGTGTGCTGGGTTTGCATGGGTAATCTGGGGACTCATGTCTGAAAAATTCAGTAATGTTATAAAATCTACCATTGTTCCAAAGGTTCCTATTAGTGTAATAGAATGTTACAAGTAACAGTGTTTGAACACCAGTCTATATTTTGCACTCACCTATGTGTTTGTGTGCCTGTGTGCCTATGTTACAGTCACGTTCAGACAACTGCAGACTCAGGAGCTGCTCTGCTCCAGACTTGTCTCTTCAACAGAGACATTAGAGTATCCCAATTTTTTATATCCTACAGTAGTATTGCCATCCTCAGTTTTTGGAAAAATCTCACCTGACTTCATTATTACTCATCAGATTAATACAAATACTCCAGCTCTTCATGGAGACCAATAATTTTTCAGAAAACAAAGTGAATTAGAATTAGGGAACAAAAGAAATAGTAGAAAATAACATTAGCAGCAGCTAAGCAAATATGAGTAATGTTTATAGGAAGTGCGCAACTTATTCAGTTCTAGTTGTACTAACAGAAAATAAATTAAACAGAAAATGTGAAAGGTGAGAAGATTTAGAAGTAAGAAGCTAGACAAAGCTTTTTATAGATGGAGATCAGAAAGCCCTTCAGGATTCATTTGTATTGTACATTTAAAATTCTCCACATGAAGCAAGCCCATTTCCTTTGGGTCAGACTCCTTGAATTCCTGTGATTTCTATCCTAGGTCTGTGTGTGGTGTGTTTTGTTGTTGCCCTCAGACTATCGCTTCCATTGCCGATACAAAGCTTGGGAAGTCTTTTCTGTCTTCATTGCTAAAATAAATTGCTTTGAAAGGTAGCTTTGAAATATTGGTCCTTTGGTAGTCTCCTTTATACTATAATTATGCCTGAGTAACCAAATAGCACTCATTGCTACTTCACTGTACTACAATGTACAAAGTGCTACATTAGACCCCCAAAAGACTGTCTTTGTTCTGAATAAGCAACAGATGAGATTGGATGTTCTCTGACTAGTAATTAAGTCAGAGTATCAAAAGAAGGTAGAATTGTAAGTAATTTTACAGAATAAGGATATTGAATGGTACAGTGTCATCCTTCCATGACAGGAAAATGATATTTTTCAAATTTATTTTTATTAAATGTGGCCACTTTACGTTGCATTTGTCTGCAGTTAAGAAGTTATTCAGTTCAGCAGACTGTGTGCTGATTCATGTGTGGAGATCTCTAGAGCCCAACACAATGGTGTCCCTGTTACTNGCAGACTGTGTGCTGATTCATGTGCGGAGATCTCTAGAGTGGTGACCCTGTTACAGCCCCTTAAGTGTAGTGGCAGGAGCTCAGAGAACAGATAAAATGAAACTTGTGGGCTCAAGGGTTTTCCAGCAAGATCAGAACTTTCAGAGATGTTTAAAATTATTGATTTTCATGTGAAAAGCCATTACAGACTGGCTACATGACCCATTTATTTAATTTAGAGGAAACCCATTGCCTAGGGAGTACCAAAAGTTGGGGAACCCAAGTCAGGTTTGAATTCTGACTCTACTTTGGCTATCACCTGAGACTGTCTTCTAGGAAAAAAACTAGGAGTAAGTGACTGGTCTGCTGTCCACATAATGGTTATGCTGAGGTTTAGTACAATACATCTGGCAACCTGTCCTATAGTATTTTGGGAATTTAACACAAGCCAGTTCAAAGAGTCCTAAGATACCCACAGGGCCTTGGGTCTGCATAATCTCCACTTTCCAAAAGTCTAAACTCTCCTCCTCTTGTTGGTCCTGCTTATCTCTGGACCCCATAAGCATCTCAGTGCCAGTAAAGCTACTGATATATATGAATGGTCCTGTGATAAAATTAATTTCCCAAAGCTGTTAACAGTACAGCTTGGCCTTGTGGCTGCATGCATGTTACTTTGCATTAAATGGCTAGTGAAGGTTTTGACTGGGATTAAGTCTGGACGAGTTTATTATCTAGCTCATCTCACCCTTCTTCTTCCCAAACCCAGCTTCATGCCCCTGGCATGGGTGCATTAGTGGTGCCACAGAGGGACATGCAGCTTTTCCATTGGCTCTAGCTACTTAAGTTTACTTTAAGTGGCATCAGTTGGAGTATAAATGATTTTCTCTGATCTGTTTAAATCCTTCTGTGTTGCTGTTGAAACTTCATGTAAAAAAATCTGTCTTTGGTGAGTATTACAAGAGCTTATATTTACTTCCAACAAAACCAGTATCACTGTAGGCTGAAGTATTGCTAGGCTGGACCAAAAATTGCTTTCTCCCTCTTCTTGCTTACACCTCAGCCAGTCACAAGAGTCTTGACATCTGACTTGCATCTGTCCTTATCTTGGTAGTCTGATGTTGCTAGTGTCACCTCAGCCTTTCTAAGTCAATCACTAGTAGTGTGATGTTCCTGGTGTGTCTGTACTAGTACCTGAGAAACCCTCATCAGGGCTGAGGACAGGCTGACAGCCAGAAGAGAAGGCTCCAGGGAGTGCCTATTGCAACCTTTCAGTACTTAAAGGGAGCCTCCAGGAAAGATAGGGACAAATTTTTTAGCACGACCTGTTGTAACAGGACAAGGGCTAATGACTTTAAACCAAAAGAGGGAAGATCTATGGAAATTTCACCATGAGGGTGGTGAAATGCTGGAACAGGTAGCTCAGAGAGGTGGTAGAATCACAGAATTATAGAATGGTTTGGGTTGGAAAGGACCTCAAAGATCATCTGGTTCTAAACCCCTTGCCATGGGCAGGGACACCTCCCACTAGACCAGATTGCTCAATGCCTCATCCAGCCTGGCCTTAAACATCTCCAGTGAGGGGGCACCCACAAGCTCTCTGGGTAACCTGTTCCAGTGTCTCACCACCCTCACTGTGAAGAAATTCTTTCTTATCTCCAGTCTAAATCTCCCCTCTTCCAATCTGCATCCATTACTCCTCATCCTACCATCCTGGACCCCATTCAAAAATCCTACCTCAGCCTTTCTGTAGCTCCCTTTAGGTACTGATGAGCTTCTATGAGATTTCCCCTGAGCCTTCTCTTCTTCAGGCTGAACAACTCCAACTCCTTCAGCCTGTCCTCCTTAAGGGAGTTGCCTCAGGCCTCTGATCATCTTTGCGGCCCTCCTCTGGACCCACTCCAATAAGCTCAACATCTTTCTTATGTGGAGGGCTCCAGAACTCCAGTTGAGGTCTCACCAGAGTCCAGTAGAGGGGCAAAAATCTCCTCCCTTGACCTGTTGACCACACTTTTCTTGATGCAGCCCATCATTCAAGGTTGAGATGGACCCTGAGCAACCTGATCTGGTTGAAGCTGTCCCTGCTCATTGGAAGAGCATTCAACTAGATGACCCTTAAACATCCCTTCCAACTCTAACTATTTTATGATTCTATGTTTTAACCAATTCAGCTACAGGACAGATACATAGACTATCCAACTTCTGTTTGAGCAGCTTTGTAGTAGAGCAAATATCTGCCTCTA
Source organism: Turnix velox (assembly GCA_013400935.1). Lineage (NCBI taxonomy): Eukaryota > Metazoa > Chordata > Aves > Charadriiformes > Turnicidae > Turnix > Turnix velox. Next base: position 68,911 of record VZTY01025049.1, on the reverse strand, counting down.
TGATTTTACTTCTACCTCCTCCATGGAGGGTATACATTATGTACATTGTATATTGTGGCTGCTCACATGGCAGCTTGATAGCTAGGCATGTCCCAGTCCTAAAACAGAGGCCCTCTCTTTCACAATAAACAACCTGGCTCTTCTCCTGGAGCAGATTCTACACGGGCAAAAGAGCAGTTACAGAGTTTAGACAAAGCAGCAAACTCTTTTGTTACAAGCTGCTGTACCCCTGAAACAAAACACTTCTCAAAGACTGGACAGTGAAGTTTTAAAGGCAGTGCAACACAACTTCCTTTTAGGTAATTGATTTCCTAGTGTTTCTTAAGGTGAACCAGCAAAGATGTTTTTTTTTCTCTGGGCCATTAGCTTTCTGAAAAGTGCTGCCATAAGGTTTTGTGGAAAAAAAAAAATTCACACATTTGATATACTTTGTTATGAAACCAAACTAACCACCACAGCTACTTTTTCCTCACTTGACCTCCACTTAAATGGAGAGAAGACTTCTCACATGAGAGGGAAGTTCTTCTTTCTGGGAAACCTTGACCCTGCTGCCAGTAAATATGGAGGTAACGTTTAGAAAAACGTCACAGATGATTGTGGTCAAATTTGTTGAAAGTGGAGCAAGATGCATAAAAAAGAGCAGTGGCAATACTGATCAGCCAGCACACAACCGATAGGTTATCTATGTGAACATCTCAGCTCTGAAGCTGCCTTGAGGGTTAACAAAATTAGGTTAACCTCTGGCATCTAACCAGTCTTGCTGTATCATATAAGCTGCTGTGTCTGTAGAGGCATGAAGATTTGGGAGTGAAGATGAAAGCAAATTCTATTTTCAGATCTGGGCGTTTTTTGGTTCTGCTATGTCTGTTCACTGTGGAAGGCAAAAAGTCACCTACAGGAAAGCATACCTGCCGAAAAGGACTCCTCTCCCAGGTGACAGAGAACCTGTATATCAAGGCAACTAGTTTAAAATCTTCTGTTCCTGTAAGTTGATCCCACAATTTAAAAAGTTTATTTTCTTTATAAACGTTTCTTTACCAGCTTCATTACTGAGCATCTGGACACTTTATTAAGCATGATCTCTATCCTACTGAGAAACAGGGTGATGCTGTTACTCCTTTTGTAAAAGAAGGAGAAAAGCATAGAGAGGTGGGATGAGTTTGACAACGAAACTCATGGAAAAACTTTGTAACTATGTTGGGATTTGAGCACAGATTTGCTGAATACTCATCGAACATCTGAATATGATGATGATGATTGTTACTACTACTAAGTTTTGTACAAAGCAGACCTAAAATCATCAATCTCCCTTTCTCTGCTGAGGTCAGTTAATACTAGTCCATTCTATTTTACAGAAGGATCTTATCAAGAACACAAGACTGCTTAAAAAAACAACAAAAATGCTATTTATGGTAAGACCTATACTATTGCTTTTCCATTTTCTTAGTTTGATCTTACTGTGATCAGTAGAGTATGAATGAGTAATTAGAAGGAAGAACAACCAACACAAAATTCACTTGTGTTTAATTGGGAAGGGAATTATTGTTTTTATAACCGTGTGTTTAATGAAGCCCTTGGCTTAATGAAGGGCATTATATCTCATAGAAAGGGATTTTGCTCTGGGACATGAGGGGAGAATTAAACTGGGTACAATGAGGGAGAGACAGATTTGGAAAGCCTGGCTGGAAGCACTTCTCTCTACCTGGTTGCAATGGTGCTCTGCCAGGAGACTTGGTGTCATTTGCCATGCTAGAGAGAAAGGTGATTGTGATAGCATTTGCTCCTCCCATGAGCATCAATCAGCCTGTGCATGATCCTACCCAGCAATGCATTCATGCAACAGCCCATTCACATGAGGGCCAAGTCCTCAGCCACCAACTTCACAGCCACCACCACAGATATCCTGAGGATGCTGCAGAGCAGCTGAGACACCAAAGCTGCTTTGAGCTTTGACCTCTGCAGGTGCACTAGAAGAGGGAGATAAGAGTTTCCCAGTGCAATTCAGAATGGGAGTAAGGTACTAAAATTGAGGTGCCTATTTGTGTGTGAGATACTTTAGCTTCCCTAACAAAGAGATCTAGCTGGCAGGGCCAGTTGAGTCAGTTCATCCTTATATAAGACACTGGCCTTTGAAGTGCCCTGGATCTCATTGATGACCTTGGAGGTTAAGGATCCTCACTTGCATGTAGAACCTACACACGGACATCTCCATTTGGATGGCTTAATCTGTACCTAAATTACCCTCCTGTTGGGAATTTCAAACTAAGTTCCATTGCCTAAACATTGGTATATAGCCATTTGAAATACTTTTGTGTATCTAGGAGATCCTACAGTCTAGGCAGACATGTCACAGAATGTACAGGATGATTGGTTTCTTCTGGAGCAGCACTCGGGGGTGGCTGGGATACCTTATGGCATCTCAAATGTGGAGAAATGGAACAATGACACATGGACTCCCACAATTTGGTCAAGATCTTCTGATTTAACTCCCCTATTTAATTTCCATTTATTCTTCTTGTGTTGAGTAAATTTGTTCCCGTCACTTCTGTGATCTTACCAATACTCCACTGCCTGCTAGCACAGAATCTTCTCACTTTTTCTTTGGAAATAACAGCCGTATATGGAGCTGCTTAACAAAGAAAAAAGAAGCAATCCAATGAGATATTAAAATTAATGATTTTTTAAAAATTGATTTTACAAGGCTGAAGCCTTAGGCTCAGGTATACTTGTGAGATTTTCATATGGCAGATTTTATCTGCTTTGTTTTCAGACAAACTGCAGTTTTCGAGATCAGCTTCTTTCCTTCTACTTGAAGAGAGTTTTCTGTCATCTTGGAGTAGGAAGTGTCAAGGACAAGCTGTACATTATTAGTGCCTTCCAGGTCCTGCAAGCCAACATGAAAGCATGTGTGAGTATGTCTCTGAGTGTCAAAGTAACTTTGTCCAGCTGAAAGAGTAAGAAAGGGCTCTATCACAGTTTATCTGTGGATAGAGTGACTCAGAGTCACAGTTTGTCTCACATTACAGGGGATCCAGACTCCCTAGGGCTTCCCCAGGGCTTCCCCACCAGGGCTGAGGAAGTTCGACATCATTCATTTCTTCACATAGTGAGCTTGAGGGGAGCAAACAAAGTGGTGGAGATGCCATGGAGACAGGCCACTTCCCTGCTGATGTTGTCACCTTCTGCTGCCCTCACAGCACCACAGCTGCAAAGATACAGGCTAATCACAGGGAAAAACGTGGCTCTATGTTTCCATGGTGTGACACTGGTTATGCTTTCTTCCTTCAGCAGCATACCTGGTGGATGCACATAATCTTTGCTGACTTGTCATCTCTGTTCCACTGTACTGAATTTTGAAAGAACTGGTGGTGTCCTGTGGGTAAGCAGAAGCTGCAATCATAAGATGCATTGGAGCAATTTCCATGTGTTGGCAAAGCTGACAGTCAGAGCAGGTGGTCAGGGAATGATGTTGCCAACAAAATGACCCTAAAATAGATCCAGCTGTCCCAGGAAGAAGGAACTTTTAGAAACAATATGTCATGACATCACCCTGTAATTAACTACAGGACAGCAGTAAAAGCAAACTTCTGCCCAAGCAGATATGCATACTTGCATACTATGACACTAAGACAGCACTGTCACTTGTGAGTCATTACTCTCTGGTCTTTAAGGGTAGTTGAATAACAACTTCATATGTGATGGCTATTTTTTTTTTCTGCCCTAAATCTGCAGTCCTCACAACTCACAGTGTTGCAAAAAGAGGAGCATGACTTAGGATGCAATGCAGCCATGGGCAATGAGGCTATAGTAATTTTAAAAAGTGAGGGCAGCATGAGAAGTTAATAAAATGTTGATGGATTAAAACTTTGTCTAATATGAAATGTATGGCAGCGTGAAAGGGAAGGACATGAACACAAGTATTTCTAACACAGAGATAAGCAGCTTCAGAGATCTCTTTGCAGAGATCTCTCTCTGATACTAAAAAAATAATAGCTCTTTGAGACCTGATAGCTTGCTATGATTTTCTAGGACACTAACATTTAAAGAAGTATTTATATTAACTCAAAGCCAACAATACAGAACACCATGTGAAAGAATAACAGAACCTGTGAACAGAATGAAAGTAGTGGATCCTTTGCTAATAAAAAGTTTGGGATTTCCCCACCATATTATTCCTTAGTAAATTAGCATTCATCCATATATGTAAGCTCTTTAATCTGATTGAGTTATGTTTACTTTATGATTTCCAACAAATTTCCACTGTGGCAACATACTTACGCAATGAATTTATTATCTTTCAATTGAGGTCATTGAAGGAAACAGAGACATCTTTATATACACCCCTGTCCTCCCGAGTCTCCTATGCCCACNTTCTAGGACACTAACATTTAAAGAAGTATTTATATTAACTCAAAGCCAACAATACAGAACACCATGTGAAAGAATAACAGAACCTGTGAACAGAATGAAAGTAGTGGATCCTTTGCTAATAAAAAGTTTGGGATTTCCCCACCATATTATTCCTTAGTAAATTAGCATTCATCCATATATGTAAGCTCTTTAATCTGATTGAGTTATGTTTACTTTATGATTTCCAACAAATTTCCACTGTGGCAACATACTTACGCAATGAATTTATTATCTTTCAATTGAGGTCATTGAAGGAAACAGAGACATCTTTATATACATTCTTTCAAAAACCCACGCTCTAATTCAGTCAGCTAGAGGCATGCATGATATTTAAAAACCCTAATAACATTTGCTTCCAAAACACTTCAGACTTTGTACTATATTATTATTATGATCCTCATCCTGTTAGTTTATTTTTGTCCAAACAAACAAACAAACTAACAACAGGAATACCTTCCAATAATTTAGGAGTCCGAGTACTATTTCTAGAAAACAAGTAGGTACTAAAACCTTTAATCCCTCTTCTGCCGTGAAAGGAGGCTCTTTCATTTAGAGTATGATTGCACAGTTTAAATGGAACAGATACTTTCCTTTGGACAATGGGAACACTGGGGAGCACTGACCTGCAGCACCATTGGCCTCAGCATAAGCCTATTTATTTGCTCATGTGCCCCACTGAGTCTGCAACATTGATGAGAACAGTATAAGGTTTCTTCTGAAGTTGATCTTACATTCCTATGTCAGTAATGGGTTATTGAAGTTTTTTCTCTTATTTGATTGGAGTGTAGGAAGGCAGCATATTCACTGTAAGAACTCAATCATTGCTCTGTTATAAGCAGAGCTTGTAGACCTCTAGAAGACATTGTGGCATTGGTCACTTGCTCATTTATCAACTTGCTATGCATACGGGGAGAACAGAGTTTGTACCATACAACACTACTCAAGTCAGCATAGTCATTCAAGGTCAATTTTGCAACTGAATTATTTCTGTGGAAATCTGCATCAGATAAACCAATCTCAAAAAAAAAGCCCCAAGGCAGAAAGAACTACCCTGGTCAGAAGATTATTTGAAGTTTACAAATTAGAGTTGCTCTAATTTATGCTTCCATCCTGCAAGTTAACCTGAAAGAGAAAATGTTTATGTGCCTTTTAAAAACCTCTGTGTGAGACAGAAAGGACTAACTATCCATTTCAGCTGAGTTACCTTTTCCATGTAAGCTGAGGACTCTTGACTTTTCAAACACATTATCCTAGTTCATAAATTGGAAAATATCTGATTTTCCCTTTTGTTTTGGAAAGCCCAGAGAGCTGGAGAGTCAGCAAGCTGTGTTGCTCAGAAAATCAGGCAGGTGGGTCCAGAAAACCCTGCCATACCAGTTCTGGCCATGCAACACAGGTTGGTCTTAGCTGGAAGGTGAGGAGATAGCCAAGCCCAGAGAATTCCCCAGTGTTCCCACTTCAGGTGGCCCTCTATATAGAGCATTTGCCCACTGACACTCTCAGCCATGTTTCAGTTGGCTGGATTAAACCCAGGGTGCAGCCTTCAAGTTCTGTAGGATGAGCTGGTCAACTCTTTCTTCCTAAAACCAGCTTCCAACTCAAATTTTGAACTGATAGCACAGTCTCCAGTCTTTGATATCACAGCAAGGGTAGAGGGATGCANTCCAACTCAAATTTTGAACTGATATCACAGCAAAGGTAGAGGGATGCGAGAAATTGGAAGTAAGACATTGTTCACTGGTTTGGGTGGAATACCTGGAAGCTTGGTGCAGTCTTGCAGACCAAACTCCCAGTGTCATAACAGAAAATGGAACTTGGGAAAAGAGTGTAGGATTAGCCAGTAACTATCTGGAGAGTAGATGAATGGACAGGAAAAAAGGGGGAAACAAAAAATCAAATTTATAAACTTATTTGAAGGGTTTGCAGAATGCTCAAAAGAGCCTTCTGTGCTTTGCAAGTATTTTTAATCATTGCTGTTGCCTTCTTTGGAAGTTCAAAATTAAAGAGACTTGAATTTTAGAGCTACAAATGCAGCAACTGCAGCTGCTGTAAAGATTCCTAAGGTAAATAAAAAGTGTTTAGTAAGACTCAGTGGTACCTATGACAAGGTTTTGTGCCATGAACTCAACTTGCCACGTTTGTAGTACCAGGAGATGTTGAGATGATGCTGAGATTACACATTTTGCCAGTAGTCCTATGGTGCCACACTGTGGGTTTTACTATACCTCATCTGTACATCTTTACATCAGTGTCTTTGTTTTCTTTTCATGGCTTCAGCTTCCATGTGCTCCATCCTCAAGGATAAATTCTGCAATCAAAAAATTAAAGAAAACATTTCTCAAGGTAAGAGCAGGAGGCCTGGCTCCAGCTGCAGTGCTCAAGACCTTGCATGGTTTCTTTACTAACATCCCTATTTTCTTACCAGCTTGGAGACAGGGGAATCTATAAGGCCATCCATGAGCTTGATATTCTCCTTCCTTGGATTCAGACTTACATACAAACTGTCATATGAAGAACAAAGACATGACATGTGTCACTTCTGTGCCATGGAGAGATCCTTGCCCAGAAAGCCTGAAAATCAACCACAAGCTGGACATACAACTGACCTGTCAATCTCTCTGCCCCACTAAAGGAGAACCACTGTAACACAGTGTCATAAAGAGGAATTTTCATCAACTTTCACAGCTGGCCTGGCATAGTGGCTGTGCCTGCCCTGCAGAATGAGAGTAGCCTCCAGAGCAGTTACTGTATAATGTATCTTCTCATTCTGCCTGTCAGCTACCTCACAGGCAGCACCCAGACTCATTGCATGAGCATAACTTGAAATCTGCTACCATGTGGATGAGACAAAATATTCCCATATGCCATAGGCATGATCTACCCATGTCTTGTGTCTTGTGCCACTCCATGTTATTACAATTCAAAGCATCAAGGATCAGTTTTGAAAATCCTTCCTCAAAGGTATACTAATTTTTTTTGTTAAGGCTGTATAACAAGATACAGCATACATAAGCTGTTCTATATAGGAATAAGATACTTAATTGTATACTGATTATCATTGTAATTAATTTAAGATTGTAATTGTTCCTTAATAAATATCTTCCAATTATTGTCAAAACTTTGGTCTATGACTCCTGCATCACCTTCAGGTTTATTTTCTATACGTGGGAACATACAATTCAGAAAAATGTGAGTGAATTGCCTTTGACTATGACTGCAAAATGGTTTAAAGGAGATTTCTGAGAGGCTGATACTCAAATGATGGTAGGAGTTTCCAAAAAACCTTTCATTTAATACAGAATGAGGATGGAGTTCTGATTTTCTCGTATTTTTTAAGGTCTTACCAGAAGAAAGTATTTAAGTGATGAAAATAGTCTCTATGTTTGCACTTACCTATGGAGGTGAGATTCTTGAAAGTTTCTTGGATGTTGAATTCATTGGTGTGCTTGTGTTGAAGAACCTGAGCCTGCTCCTCCTCTGCATTGAGGTCTTCAGCAGCCTAGGGGTTGTGGCTGGTCTCTGACAAGTAATCTTTTGACCCCTGGCATTTACGACATGCGCTCTCTGAGTGGTATAGTTGGCGCACCTTTATTTTTTTCCATTCAGAAATTCTCTGGGGTCCCCTCTCAGGTGGCAGTTAGAACAGTAGAAGGCATCCCAGCTATTCTCATTCTTGAGTTCATCAAAGGGACAGCACTTCTCCTAGGAGGCCGTTGATCTTCATCCAAGTGAGTTGTTAGCAGCTGGTGAAAGCTGAGGAGTGAGAAGAGCATCATCTCTTCTTCAGACTTGCAAATCACTGCCTAGCAGCTCCTTACAAACTCTGTGCCTGTAAATTGTGTGTAACTTGTCCTTTCTGATGTCCCAGAGACCTGAGGCATGGCTGGCTTTCTCTTCCAGCTTCTTTCATAGCTTTGCAATGCACTGCATCATCACTTGTGGCAAAAGCCAAAGAAAAGCAAAATTAAATTTCAATGAAGTAGTTACACTTAGCACCTTCTGCTTCATTAAAAAAAAAAAGAAAAGGAAAGGTGCTATTATTTTGGGAGCCTTCTGTAGCATTCAGCAGGGGGATTGAAACTCAAATTTTTTTCCTTTTAAAAACAAAATTAGAGAGGCAGTAGCAAAAGTTTTACATTTAATGCTGTGTTTGTTCACACAGAATAGTTGCTGTTGGCTGAGCATTTTTTTTGTTACCATGATTTCACCTCAATGTCCACCAGGTTTGATATAAAGAAAAACTCTCTCGAAGAGCTCTTAAAGGAGGAAAAAATACAACTGTGTTTGCTGTGGAGAAAAACTGCAGTATTTGCTGTGGAGAATTTTCCATTTCTTATCACTCTTCTGAAGATGGAAAATCAATTATGCAGACCAAAGCAAATACAATACATGAAGAAACCAGTGTTGCTTCTTGGATAACTACTCAGAGGGTGACTGGGAGCTTCCCTATGCAGAGCTTATGTTTTTTGACCTGTATAAATTTCACATCGCCTTTGATCTCCAGATTCCTTAGCCATTTGACATGAAATGGCAGAACAGACTGCACAGGTGACTGTGGTAGGATTGAAAGAGAAGAATGAGAATATTTTGTAAGATCAATTTAGTTGCAAACTGCCCTATAATAAGTAGTCAATAAATATTTCTCACACTCCCAAAAAAACTCAACCAACAAACCCACAAAGAAACTTCCATAAAAGCACCCAATCAGTGAGAAATGCTTCAATTGCTAAAATTGTTCCTGATACCTTGGCACTACAAATTTAAACCTACTTGTTTTGATGGATGAAGATATGTCTAGCAAAAAATTTTCATATGTACATACTTTCTTACTCTGGAAGACAACAAATCTATTGTGCCATTCTACATGTTGATCTTAAATTTTACAGGGACTTGCCAATCCAGAATATATATGGGGTGATATATACCATGCAAAGGCAAGGCAAGGCAAACTGCCTTGTGCATCTTATTCTAGGGGAATACTAGTTCCAGCTGAATGCCTTATATATTTAGCAATGAAAAATGGATTTAATCCTCCATTTTATTAATAATGTTAGGAATACTATTTGTTATTTTTTTGCTGGAGGGAATTTCAGCATACAGTACAGTAGGTTTTGTTGCACTACCTTACCAGGCAATTGATTCCATTTAAGCAAATTACATTATGAAATAAGCCTGGAAACAACGTTCCTGGCTCTGAGGAATCACCTCAAATTATTAGATCTCACAATTTTCCTTTTTTTGGAACGCTTTCCTTACACAGTAAGATGACACTTAGGAGGCTGATGAGACCAAAACAGAGTCCTAACTCTGGAAAGCTGCACCAGGTCCTCAAATGCCTGTAGGCTGCAGGGACAGATCAAGGCAGACAGGATCTTCCTGTACAAAAGGGCAGGGCCCATCATGAAAACATATGGCAGGAGTAGGACCCAGAAGGTTTTCTGAGGTGTGAAACTTGTTCCAGGGTGAACTGAACAGCTGGGGGACCTGAGAAGTGAGAAGAGGGAGGAGTAACTTCCTGTGAGTATATTCACTTGTTTACCCAAAAAAATATAACACTGTTGTTTAAAAGTCTGCCCTGCAAAAAAATAACTACATTGGAAGTCCCACTATCCATTCAACATCAGCTTGCAGGGTCAGGGCCAATGTTTAACTAAAATCGAGTGTTGAAGCTTGAATTTTTTTTTTTTCATTAAATCAGGAATGGTTAATGAGAGGGATGATGGCAAAGGGGATAAATTTGATTTTGATGTGTAATTTAATTTGAATTTATATGATGTCCTTTTTTGTGGATTCATTAACATAGCCCATACATTTTTTCTGAGATTTAGGTTTACCTTTTGGTTTGATGTTTTTTAACCCACATTGATTTATGGAATAGAAAACTGACCATGGAAGTCATGTTACCAGCCTTCATCAGATATCACTGTCCAGTCTTCCTCTGGCAGGGAGAAGTAGCTGGTATCTGTGGCTTCATCTCAGGAGCCCTCATGGCTGCAGGAGCAGGAGGGGCTAGCGCTTCTTAAGCATGGAAGTGAGCCAGTAGCATTTCTAAGCATTTAGTTAAGGAGATGCATGGGCAATGGTGTTTTGTTTTGTTTTTTTTTTAATTTTCTTGCTTCATAGATGCTTAGAGGTGAAAACGAAAAACTCCAGAAGCTGTCTACAATACAATTACTGTGTGTGGATTAGTTGTGTCTTATGCTCTGCTTAGGACGATACCAGCTCTGTGGCTAAAAATAGTTTCACAAAATGGACACTGCTGCTTGCAAAGGAATGTAAAGGTACACATATGACACACAAAGAAAGAGATGAACTTTGAAAGAGACCTAAGTGAACAAAATAGATTATTTAAGTAATTTTTCTAATTTCAGATCAAACCTCAAGTAGCATCTTCTCTCTTGGTGACTGGCATGATGCCCCACTGTGGAGGATTGAGGAAGGGCAAGCCTAGTTCTCGTTCTTGAAGGTCAGTCTCTGTCCTTCATGCAGTAATACAGATCACGTTTCCAAAGCAATTGAACAATTCTGATTGAAAGGCAAAATGTGGCACCTGCAAACTAAAAGTCAGTATTAAATAGAGAAGTCTCATGATAGGTGACTGAAGCCACTTACAGGCCAATTAACAAGAAATACTGTGTTGGATCTGTGCAAAAACATAGCAAAATAATTAGGACTAAATATATTTAAAAAATAATTTTAAGAAATAATAGGAACAAAAGCTTATTGTGTAGTTGAACTGGAAGAGTAAGGGAAAGCTTTTTAATTTTTCAGATGAAACACTAGGTGTCACTCTTAGTAAACAAGACTCACGTTGGTCCCTGTTTACTTCTGACTCTTCAGTTGATGGAGAAAGCATTAGGACAAGTTTCACAAGTAGTTCCTGGTTTGGAAAACTGAAATAGGTACACATTTGGATTAAAAGAAGATTTTTAAAATTCAATTGAAATTTAATTGAAATAAAAAATGCAGCAAAGATAATCAGGCATATAACCAAAGACTAGGGTTATAAAGCAAATATGACTTCAGTCTCTCATTTTATTAGTGTTTCTGTATGGTCCAGTCGCTTCATTGATGTTCTGTCCCCCTTTGGCAAATGTCTATCAATTATTTACCTAAGTTAATTTTTTTGTTTTATGTTCAGAAATCTGCAGAAATAAATTGTGTAGTGTTAATTGTTGTCCCTAATGCCTAATGTAGCTTGCCTTATCAAAACTTAGCGGCCTTTTTGGTGTAGTGACTTTTATTATATGAAAAAAGGGTATTTTGTGACTGTTACTGCAAGAGAAGAATGTAAAGTATGTGACTGTGTATTGAAATTGTCACAAGCTCATAACCTCTCGAGAAACACTGATCTAGTGGAAAGTGGCAGCTGCACATGCAGTTTTGGTGTTATGTAAATAAAACAGCACAAGTCAGCAAAAGCATCAATTTCCATCACAGAGAATCCCATGTACATTTTTTCTCTGTTTTCTCTGCAGTGTTTTTTTCTCTTAAGTGCAAAGTGTTCAGAGCAGAGACTATTCCTTACTAAGTAATTCCTGCTGTAACCAGAACCATCCACAGCAGGAACCAGCTGGAACCCAAAGGTGAAGTTATAACGTCACCCTTAGCAAACACCTTGAGAATTGCCCTCAGACAGCACTAGGAGGAAGACAATTTTTCTGAAATATGGGAATAATAATGCAATGTGGACAATGTTTTAACTTGTGCTGGATCTGCCATTTGGACACCGTTTCTTCATTCCACAACATACAAAAACTTCTAGATACTTCAAGACCAGCTTTCTCATTAATAAGATGCTTCTCAAAATAGACCCCTGTAGCCATTGAATCCAAATACTGCTCAAGTCAGCTTCTCCCTCAGCAGCTGTAGAGTGTTTAATATCAGGCCTGAACAGGCAATGGTGTTACAGGAACAGAAAGGTTACAGCAGCACTTGCACAGCTGAACTGTGGTCACCCTGCAGCTTTCCCCACCTCTAGCCAAGCTTCACTGTATTGTTAGTAATGACTGCCATTCTTCCAGATGGTGCTGAGCTATGGGAGGCTCACTCTACAGGAACATGTGTGGACAATGATCTTTCATTCAATTTTATTTTAAAAAACAGTATTTAGCTTGGTATTCATCTTCCACTGGCTCAAGCATAAGACAGATTACATTGCCTCTACACAGGCAAGCAGCAGGTCTGAGGTCTGCTAGAGAGAAAAGAGAGGTAGTGGAAATAAATACAGTACTATCAAGTGAAGCTGTAGACTATAATGGTATAAAGATGCAGGTGTCATATGTCATTGTCTTTTGCTAAATTGCAAAAGATTATGGATAATGCTTTTTCATTCCTGTGAATGGAGTTGCAGCTCTGAATGGCAAACATAATCATAAACCATAGGGGCCACTGAAGGCCTCTGATCTGACTTCATGCTTGAAGGAGGATCCTCCAGGAGGCTGGACCAGGATATCTAGGGCTTTATCCAGCTGGATCTTAAAACTCTGTACAGGAGCCAGAGAAAGCTGAATTTGAGGGTCTGGGCAGGGTAAAGGGTTATGGAATCTGGTTACAGTGTGACCAGTTGACCACAGAAGTGCCATACTGTCACCAAATCATGCATGCCACACCCATGGCCCCTTTGTTTTTCCGGGAAAAATCACATCTGTGTCCAGTTGTAACTAAATCAAATGCAGTTCCATGTTGACCATCAGCATGTATCAGTGAAAAGGGCAACTGAAGGACAATTGGCTTTGTTTCCATAGTAGAAAGGAAACCTATGAGCAACTGCCTGGCCACAAAATATTTATGCGAAGTGAATGACAAACTGCAGCTGAGTGTCAAGTCCTGCAAGAGGAAAGGATTGAGAGAATTTTGAAATAGAATAAAGACAGACGAGAAGACACAGATGTTTCTTTTTTGGTAATTTATTTCTGAAGGAGATTGCAGGCCCCTCACCAGTGATGCTGAGACTTTAGTTTTTCATCTAAAATGAACAGACATGCACACATGGGGCCCATCCTTGAGGACCCTGTGGGTCAAAGCTGCCACCCCTTGTGAGGCTAAGTTGTAAACCAAGAAAAGTGCTCTGATCCCCTCTCAGAGTGAGACTGAATCCAAGGTCCTGGGTTGGAAAGCAGCCCACTCCTACTCCTGCTCCTTTTCCTCTCCTTGTAGCATGGGCACTGCCATAGAGGTTTTCCTCGTGTAGCTTTTAAGAGGGTAATGCATTTCTTCCTCCTTCTTGGGCACTGAACATGACTGGACACCCNCTCTCCTTGTAGCATGGGCACTGCACTCCTTCTTGGGCACTGAACATGTCTGGACACCTAGAGTGCATCCCCTCCTCACCCCAGGTCATGATAGAATTTTGAGAGATGTCTCACCTACTGGTGGGGGAACTAGCTCTCTGACTCAGCAACCTGGCAGAGCAGGGGAACAACATGCCATAATAAATTACTTAAGTAATAACCAGTATCTAATTATTATTCCCTAGTTCTTGAATGCTCAGAGATAAAACCCTGAGAAAATCTAAATATAACACAGTTTAGTGAGAGAGTGAGACGTGGGTGTGCGAGTGTGGAAGAAAAAGAGTGATAAGGGATGAGTAGAGGAGTCTGGGATGCTTGAGTTTCAGCCTCAGCCTCAGTGTTATGCTGCAATTTGCACATTGAAAAATCTTTTTTAAGTCAGAAGGTCTCAGAGATTGCCACGGCTGGAGCTGCAGAGAAAATAATGAAATCCTATTAGAGATTATGAATGAAGATATTTATCAATACTAATTTCATTACAGGTCTAAAAAGTTTCCAGAATAGCCTATAATTCTAACAGTGGTAAGGGCAGATCTTGCAATTTTCAAATTGTTGAAAAGCAACATAACATTTATTATGAAACAGATAAAATTAATTTGCATCAAAAAATCTAGGAGGTTCTGGACATTTCTAGAGTTCATTCTGGTTTTGATAATACACGTATTCCCTTTGTGTTCTTTTAATTATGTCAGAAATTAATTCATCAAGGGCAATCCTCTTTGAACTACATACAAAAGTTGCTGATAAGTTTGGAGAAAAAAAAATAGAGTTTGCTTCCTTCAAGTATGTCTTGACATGCAGTAGCTCATGGTTGTGAAGTGGTGGTATCAAAAGCTATGATGTTTTCTGTCCATACAGGGGTTGAAATCTGCAAATGTGGCTTTGCTGCTGAAGATCTGCAGGAGTTTATTTAAAGAGAATCACCGAAGCTGCCAATAATATTGCCACAGGCACCATGGTGGAAGCCGAAATTTTTCTTTTAGCTACTGAGAAAACTCTCATGTGGCACTCAGTGTTGTTGCAGCAGCAGCCAACACAGCCCCTTCAAGCACTCTCCTCAAAACCTGTTGCCTTCATGGCCCTAGAAAACAGAAAAAGAGAACTTTCCTAGGATGCTACCTGGCCTTGTGGTTTGCAGCATTACTATCTGCCTGCTTTGCCCTCAAATCCTGTCACTAGCCAGATTTCTGCAGCCAGTCATGGTAGGTAATTTGCCATGTCTTCTGATCTTCATAACACCACCTGAATGCTGCAACAATTTTATGCACAGCTTTATTAGTTACCTGGTGAGCATGAGTGGGCTGATACCATCTGAGTGCACAGAATTTAATTTTCTTCTGAGGTGTGTGAAAGTTTGATTTTTCATTTCAAACAGCATTTCAATGTTTTAGTTAATTATAGCATTTTCTTACCTGTGCATGATATTATAGCAGAGTTTTGGGTTATTACTGTGCATCACTTATTAACTTGTTAATGTAAACTAATTGATGTTTTTTTCTTCCACTTTCTTGCAGTGCTGCTCCTTTTAGTTGTTTTGATATTCATGGTGCAATCAGGCTTTCAACTGATTTAGTTGATGAGAAGGAAATGACTTCATGGAAGAAGTGAAGGTGAAAAGAAGGTGTTTGATTGTTTCTCCTAAAGTTTCAACGAGCAGTAGCTAGCAGCAAAATCTATCGCACTGGCTCTTCAGTTTTGGGTGAAGCTTGGTAACCTGTGCCTACAGTTAATAAAACAGCATCAATTATATCCTGTTTTCTCCCTCCTCTCGTGAAAGAAGAGTCAGTTTGTGCCAGCCCAGGTCCTTGTCCCTAACCACAAGCGAAGAAGCCACTGACGTCTCCTAGGCAAATGTTGTTATGTCAGTGTAAATGCTTTCTTTTTCCTGTATAACGTTTAGGGAATAACCAGTAGCACTTTCCAAGTCATGAAGAAAGCTTGCAGAGACAAACCACAGGTGCAGTAAATTAGTCACTTGATAAAACTATTTACAATCAAGCCTCCTAGATGTGAGGAAATTTTTTTTTTTTTTTTTTTTTTTTAATCGA
>VZTY01025049.1:0-53072 GCA_013400935.1 Turnix velox | reverse complement strand
TTTTTTTTTTTTTTTTGTGAATGAGAAACTGCATGCTGTCAGTGGAAAAGGCAGTCTGTTTTTCTCCCCACGGCAGAGGAAAGAATGTTTCACCTACAACAGTGCTCCATGAGGGTTCGCAGATGTGGATCCTGAGATGGTGGACAAATGGAGAAGAGGAGCTCACACCAGCCATCAAGTTAGAGTATTTTTGGGCGAGTACCAGCCTGGGAGGCTCCCCTGCTCTCTCTGACAAAATGTGATGGGCAGTGGTGCCACTCTCAGTTTCAGACTGTTTTTGGAGTTTTGGGCAACATTCATAGAAACATAGAGTTGGAAGAGACCTTCAAAGGTCATCTAGTCCATCTCCCTGAAGTAAACAGGGACATTCTGCACTAGATCGGGTTGCTCAGAGCCTCATAAAGTCTGGCCTTGAATATCCCCAAGAATGGGGCCTCCACCGCCTCTTTGGGCAACCTGTTCCAGGGACTCATGATCCTCATAGTGAAGAACTTCTTTCTGATGTCTAATTAGGCACTACTAAAGGAATGGGTGTGGGTTTCTCATTCTATCAAGTGTTGTAAGGGATTTAGAAAAAAACTCCATTCCACCTGAGCAAAGCCAAGGGCATAAAATTTTGGAGAAAATTGTGGGGTTGCAAAAGGCTACTGAGACAGGTCATGGCATGGGGTACAGGACTGTGATTGGATTGGCCTCTCTGAAGCATACCCTGATGCCAAAAACGTACTGCTGATAGATAACAAAGGATGACAGAGGTAAATATCTCACTGTTACAAAGCATGCTTAGGTGATGGTAGATATATACTCAGCACAACCTGATTTCATACCACTGAAAGGAAAATTGTGGCACTTATTCCTTTCTATGTAAAAAAATCAAGACTTTGGAGAAAACTTTATTGATGAAAGGGAAGAGACCACAACAATGCACCATGTGGCTACAGTCTAATACAGTATTTCCCAGACCTGAACTCTAAGATGAGTGTTTTGGTGGTTGTAAAATGGCTTAAGGCTCATGTTTTACTATGTCAAAAAAGACTGGATGTAGGTGCTCAGCTCTTCCATGAATGGTGACTTCTCAGAGGATGCAGAAAGGTGTAACTTCTCTGGTAGTTTCACTACTGGCTTCCTAAGACTACTTCAACTCTTGGAAACTTCAGAATCAGAATCACAGAACAGTTCGGGTTGAAAGGAACCTTAAAGATCATCGAGTTCCAATCCCCCTGCCATAGGCAGGGACACCTCCCACTAGATCAGGCTGTTCAGTGCCTCATCCAACCTGGCCTTAAACACTTCCAGAGAGGGGGTGGCCACAACCTCTCTGGGCATCCTGTTCCAGTGTTTCACTACCCTCACTGTAAAGAATTTCTTTCTTATATCTAGCCTGAATCTACCCCCTTCCAATTTACATCCATTATTTCTAGTCCTCCCATCGCATATCTTATTAAAAAGCCCTACCTCTGCTTTTCTGTAGGGCCCCTTCAGGTATTGATAAGAATGTTGCAAAGAATTTAAAGGACAGTTATAAGAAAATGTACCCTCTGGTAAAAACAAGAAATTAAAGGTATCAGTTCAATTCCATTCAATATATGGAAGATTAAAAACCCAAGCAGGCTGCAGTTCATATAATGAAGTGGGTTTATAAGAAACATCACAGCTCTCTAATCATATCCAAGAAAACGCAGTAAGATTTTACTCCTTGGTACTAAAATCAGGAAACACAGTTGGTCGGGAACTCACAATAAGACAGCCACTCACCAGACCACCAGATACAATTGTCAGAAGTCTTCCTTCTTTCAGTCTAAACTTAATTGTGAACAGTTTATAGCCATTTCATCCAGCATCAGTTTATTCAGAATTCTGAATAACTTACTGAATTTTCTGTTTTCCCACTTTAACATAGTTCATGTAACAATTGTGTCTTATTTCAGCCTTTGCTTTTCTGAAGTGGATCTAGCCAAAATCTTCTAGACTTCTTTCATATAACAGGAGCTCTCTAATTGTTGTCCAGATAATTTCTAGCTTGAAATCCTCTATAAAGTATAAGGTTAGCCAACTGTACACTGGCATTATTCCTTTCCTTCCTCTTCTGTAAATAACCTCTCTCATTTAACGTATTTCCAATGCAGCATGTGCCTTGGTGATTCCTGTGATGAACAGTTGTCCTCTTCCAAAGGTGCCCTCACAGCTCCTCTGCCTAGACACATGGACTGACACTTGTGCAGTCACATTTCTTCCTATTTCATAAATTCCATCCTCAAATAAAATAAAAATTCAATCTGCCTTTGACTGAACCCAGGCTGCATTTTATTCTTTCCCCTCCTTGTCTTTAACAGTTGATTATTGCAGTTTGTTCTAAAACCGTGCATACCACTCTTGTCAAGCAACAAACCTCTTTCTGCCCTGTTCTTTATTTTATCCCCTTCTTAATGACAGCAGTTGCTTTCGCTGTTTTCCTGTCTGAAAGTGCTACCACTAATCTGATAGACTGAAGATAAAGGGACCAAAACTGGGTGGACTGTAGTGAGTGCAGCCTCACAAATGCCAAACAGAGTGGGAGAGAACTGGAACCTGCTGACTGCAGGATTGCTGATGCAGCCCAGGATACAGTTTGCCTTTTCTGCTGCAAAGATGTGATCCACTTACATTCAGCTGTCTACCGGCACTTCCAGGTACTCTTCAGCAGATTTTTTTAATCTTTATCCAGCCAAGCAATTGTATGGCAGACATCTTACATGACTCCAGAGGAATGTGTTTTTTAATATTTTACCTAGTCACAATGTGTCTTCTCCAAGATACTCCTTGAGACATTTGGATGATTTTTGACTATTGGTCCTCCTGTGACATACACAATTTCTCCATCAACCTTACTTTAATTCTGCTTTTCCTAAACTTTGGTGTCTTGAACTCTAGGCATGTCTGCTACTTCACTATTACATTTTTATGATATCTGCAGCACATCTGGACTTACCTCCAGAAAGCTAAGCCTGTGAATATCAACAAAGTATAGTCTTATGATTAGAGGTGACTGGGAAAACAACATTGATCCATATCTTCTTCAGCTGGTAGACACTTCATTACAGCTGTCTCCTCAACATAAACTTCCTGAAAAGACTCCCTTGGAAGCAGAGGAGGAACTGGTGCATCCCTCCATACCCTCTTCTGAATGTAATTCAAGATGCAATGAGAGAAATTAGAGGGTTTTTAGTAGCTTTCATTGTGTGCCTAGGAAAGAGAATCTTCTTGAATACTTTTAAAAGTTTAATTGCTTCTTCCACAAATATTTATATGGGAGGGGAAAAAACAAACAAAAAAAAGGACCACTCCCGTAGGCACTGCAATACTGCCTATTTGTGGCTGATTACTCCTGTTCAGAATCTAGTACAAGGAACATTTTGAATATCAACAAAGTATAGTCTTATGATTAGAGGTGACTGGGAAAACAACATTGATCCATATCTTCTTCAGCTGGTAGACACTTCATTACAGCTGTCTCCTCAACATAAACTTCCTGAAAAGACTCCCTTGGAAGCAGAGGAGGAACTGGTGCATCCCTCCATACCCTCTTCTGAATGTAATTCAAGATGCAATGAGAGAAATTAGAGGGTTTTTAGTAGCTTTCATTGTGTGCCTAGGAAAGAGAATCTTCTTGAATACTTTTAAAAGTTTAATTGCTTCTTCCACAAATATTTATATGGGAGGGGAAAAAACAAACAAACAAAAAAAAGGACCACTCCCGTAGGCACTGCAATACTGCCTATTTGTGGCTGATTACTCCTGTTCAGAATCTAGTACAAGGAACATTTTGAATATCAACAAAGTATAGTCTTATGATTAGAGGTGACTGGGAAAACAACATTGATCCATATCTTCTTCAGCTGGTAGACACTTCATTACAGCTGTCTCCTCAACATAAACTTCCTGAAAAGACTCCCTTGGAAGCAGAGGAGGAACTGGTGCATCCCTCCATACCCTCTTCTGAATTCCCTCTACTTTCTTTTCCTTAGAACATTAGACTCTGGTGCTTAAAGATTTCAAATAAAATATCAGAAATTGTTACAAGATATCTTACACCTTCATTAGCAAAAGGAGCAATCCTTTAGGAGCAAACCAGTAACTTAAAAGAACTAGCATTAAGGATTCAACTTCCATGCTATATTTGTTTTCAGTTTATAATGAATTTACTCTAGGCTGGTCTTGTGGCCTGTCCTCCTCTTAGCAGTTGGAGAGTGCCAAGTGAATTTCTGAAAACATTTTCCATTTTTATTTTATGTGAAAGGAACTAATTTCTGCAGGTCCCAAGGTTGTCCCCAAATGCATCCTAAGGTATGGAGAATAGGATGATCTGGAGACTGGTTTTAAACTGCTATGCTTAGAACAAATCGTACATTAATGTAAAAGATCTCACTAATGTGCCATTTTACCTTACATGGGAGGGGAAAGTTATTAGGCAATCTAAAATTTCTTCAAGTAGTATTTTAGCAAATCTAGAACTAGAATTACCTTTTTTTTTTTTTAAGTATTTTGTGGCAAGGAGAGAGCATTTTAAGTGTGTTGAAGGAAACCAGAGTTGATGCGCCTGAACTCTGAGCCCTTTACAATTGAAATTCAACTTGTGCACCTGGAGATAGAACTACAAAGCTAAAGCCTGTCATATCATACTTCCTCTGCTATTGATATCCCCACAAGTTAGATTAAAATAAAACAATCCTAGCTGTGGTAGCACATGCTACAATTTCTCCTTCAATTTTGCTACACAGATAAGCACAAGATATGTTGATGTGGCAAACCAGAGTTATTGAAAAAGGATGAAATAGTAGTATGGAGCTATGTATACATTACATGAAACAGTAGGATTTGTGAAAGTGGGAGGGTAGAGCTTCTTTCAAATGCTCTTTTTCTTGAAGTTTTACACAATTGCTAGATAGACTTTCCTAGCTGTTAACTAACTGTTGAGTAATTGATGAAATGAATATGTTTTCACAACAATCAAATAATTCTCCTAGGAAAGCTCTTCTCTTCCTTACAGTAATAGATTGATAAAGAAACTTTAAAATATCAAGGCATGGTCCATGATCAGTAGAACAATCTTGCTTTTGTTCAGCTGCCAGTTTTAATGAAAGAGACAGGGGCTAAATTAGCTGTGAGTCTTGACAGGAAGTAGGAATCAAATTGCTGAGTGCTCAAAAGTTACTGATGAGGAAGGAGCTGACAGCTTGAGAAACTGCATAAGTTCCACTTCCTTAGGAAAAAAAGATTGGCAACTTAAGCTGCCACAGTACATACATTTCAATTACTTCAAAACATACAGCTGAGATTGCATTTTATTCTTCTCCAACATTTGTTTGTGTTTTTGTCTTTTGGGAAACTTGATTTATGTTAGTTTGTAGGCAGAGACTCGTTAGCCTCTTCAAAAAGGCAACAGGAAACAACTAAGTTCTCTCATTTCTTGATTTTTGAAGTATTTATTATTAGCTGATTAAGTCTTTTATTCATCAAAGTTGACTAAAGAATGTCCTAGGTTGTTCTGGGTCCAGACCTTTGTAAAAAGAAGGTATGTGACTTTAAATTAAAGTGCGACCCACAGTAGCACTTCTATAGGCAGCCTTATTTCCTGTGGAGATGAAGAGGAAATGAACTTGGGGTGTGAAGCATTTCTTTGTTTTTTTAACTACTAAAAAACAAAGGTTTTGCATATTTTTCCATTCACTTAGAATCCTGAATATAGCTGAAAAATCTTTGCATCAAATTGCCTTAAGGAGGTCCAGTTCTAAGTAAAAGGTCATCTGTGGATGGATTTCTTGTATGCCTGATACTTTGGTGTTCTCATGAGTGTTCTGGAGGCAGGACAGAAACAGGTAGGACCAAATCTGAATAATGACTTGCTTTTTCTTCTGTGAGTAACGATGACTGGGTTGCTTAGTCACACAGTTATGAATGGCAGTAAAGAGAATGGCAAGCATGGGAATCCCCATCAAAATATCTCCTGGATTGGTGTAGAGAAGAGGATTCCATCACGCAGCAGAGGTTCTGCTAGGAAACCTCCTGTGGATGTTTCCAAATGGTTATGACAAAAAATGTCCTCTCTGTGGGTTGATTTGAAACATTTCATGGATATTCTCTTACTTATGCTTGAGACAGATCATTGAGTTAGCCTTCAACACGTGCCCACGCATATGCACTTGTGTTCACATGTGCATTTGTGATATTTAACCATTAAAAATTGTATAAGGGGGAACATGTGAAAATGATCATATTTATCCCCTCTCCCCCCAGTGCTCACATTTCAATTTAGAATTTTCAACAGGAGATTAAAGCTTTGAAGGATTGCTTTTACTAGTGTTTTCCTCCAAATTTAAATACGATTGTTGATATACAAAAATAAATGTATGAGAAAGGTCTATAAGTTGTAACAAACTGTATGACAAAAACTTGAACAGCACTTGAATTCTTTGTTAAAAACTAGAACAGAAAACTCCAATGCAAATAAAAGCTCACAATGCAGAAAATCAATATAAGAAGGAATGAATCACAACCTCCAACAAACAGAGAAAATTTGATTAACAACAGAAATAGGGCCAGCTCACTGATAGATTGAAAGTCTGAGAAGTACCATTTGGACATAGTATTGAGAGTATAAGGAAAAAATTGTGTTGACTGGGGTGTGTGTGCTGGTTGGGGGTTGGGAAGGGAGTAGGATGAGATTTGATTTACATTGTTATCAATATGCAACAAATTTTAAGCCAAGTTTGTACTATTTCAGGAGGTTGGAAGCTGGCATCTGACTGAGGTCAATGGAAATTCCTAAATGGATTCACGCAGTACCTACAGGAACTGACAGCTACCCAGGATGAGCATCCTTTGTTCTTTTTCAAAAAACATTATCCTTTTGAAAATGTGCAGAATACAGAAGTTCAGATGGGGTTTTGGTTTTTTTGAAGATGGATCTGATCCTATGAATACGAAACTGAATGGCAGAGCATTGAAATACCAGAGGTGTCTCCAAGGAAAGTCAATGTGTAGAAGAAAACTTACACTCACTGGAAATAGTGAAAAGACACTGTGAGCAAAATATGTGATGCATTTTCTATCTATGAACATACAGCAAAGGTAGATGTATGCATATGTACTCATAGGAAAGAGCAGAAAGTTAGTAGTGCAGAAAAAATTCAGCCTAAATTTCAGTGGAATTGTTTTATTCGTGAATTAGTTCTCTCAAAGTGAATTTAAATGCTACCTTATAAAAAATGGAAATATTTGTGGAAAAGTTTTTGTAAATACTAGCATACTGCACTTGTGAAAAACGGAGTTATTAGGAAAGAATTAGAAAACTCTGGAAGATTGATTTGGGGGGTAATATTTTATTGAAATATTAATTCTTTTGTAGAACACTGCAGCTGTCAAAGATCAAAAGCCCTTCTCTGAAGTGAGCATGTTGCATTGATAGAACTGGTTTGATAAAACTGCCTGGTTAACATTAAAAATCAATAGTATGAATGTTGCAGATGCTGTTAAGGCCTAGAAAGTTGAGGCAGATGTATTTCAAAGTTCTTTAGGAAGAACCTTGAAACAATTAGATTTAAGCAGGTTTTTTTTCTATTTGCCTTAGAATTTTCTATTTGCTTTTGTAATTTATTGGTTTTAATCTTTTCTGTGCAACCATGATGACTAAGATGTGATTAGAAAAAAGTCCCAACCCCAAACCTCTAAAAGAAACCCTGAGATTCACAAAATCAGTTAAGTCAAGCGGCTGGCAGCTTAAGAAGGAAAAAAATACTACAAGATCCACAATGTAATGCTCAGAATCTGCAGTACCTCCAAAGTATATTAAAATTCTGCAAATAGAAAGATTTCAAGGGTAAGTGCTTTATTCTTCTTGGAAGAATGAAGAAGAGCTGGTGAGAATGAAAGGTTTCATCTGGAAAACCCCACAGACACTGTGGTTATGGCACAAGGGGGTATTTTATACATCTTCAGCCTTACTTTGGCCTACTCTTGTGCCCACACTTGGGCTGCATTTCCACTGATATGGACTTACAATAAATAGAATGAGATTTAGAATTTTCTATTTTATGGATACCAGATTTTAATTAGCAGTTATATTATCCTGATACTTTTGGATATTTTTGAGACAGCTACAAACAGTAGAAGCATAGAGTAAAAATGCACACCATGTTTTCCGTTTCTATATTCTACAACTCCATCATTGCTTTCTATACTTTTCTACAAGAAAAAAGAACACTTTAGAATTGCACCTGGTTTTCACATGGTTAGCTCCAATGGGTTGTTCAAAGGTTCACAGTCATTCATCCATGCAGACTGCTCTTTTGGACAGCTGGAAAATTAGTTTCTACCAACCTGAAATATGGCACAAGAGACAAGGAGGACTCTTCAGATTCCATTACATACTGCTGATCATGCACAATCAGTGATGAGAAAAAGTATTATACAGAACCTACTTTCCAGTTTCATAATTCCTCACACATCAGTTCAATAGTCTTTCAAGGAAAGGGAGACAGAATTATGTCCATTTTTATGAACAGGAACATTAACTGCTGTTCGTGAGCACAAATGTTCTTAAAAAAATACTTGTTCTCATCTTCATATGACCCAGAAGACTCTTTTAACAGGAGTCTTGGCTATTCATATTATGCTATTATTAGAATCTATAGACAATAATAACCAGATTGATAGTCATTCAGTTAGGAGGGGTCAAAAAGTCCACAATGGTGTGCGAGAAAGGCCAGCCCAAGAAAGCTATTCACGGCTTTTTCCTGATCAAGGCAAAGTCTTGAATGGTGGATGACACATCAGACTACAGGGAGGCAGTTATTTCCTCTTACTGATTCAGAAAGTAATTCAAGAATTTTCAGAATTTCAGTACTTCTCTCTGTTCCAAATTTTTATTTCATAGAAATTAAAGTAGCTGTTTCATACCAACATTATCCCTGATGATCATTGAAAACATCCTCTAAATCACAGAGATTGGATGGTCATAAGGAGCAGACAGCTACATTCTCCTCTATGAGAAGCATCAATGAAACTCTCTGTATGGGTGATGTGTTTGTATTTTTGTGATTGGGAAAAATGTTAGCTATACAGTGTGTTTGTAAGGGTCGGTTTCAAAGTCAAGAAGCCTAATTATCAAGCTGTATACTTGGCAGATATTGGAAGCATAAATAACAATATTTAGTAATCATGAAGCACTGGTGCAAGGAGTACAGAAACTCTAAACACTTAAACCCCTTTACCCTCGTGAACATTGTGAAGGAGAAACTGAAGGAATTACTTCATAGAAAACCAAGGCAAAGAGATGAAGTGTGATATAAAGCCAGAATGACAACTCAGAGAGGGTTTTCCAGCTCTTATCTGTTTTCCTTGGGCAGTGGTAATAGAGAAAGCCACCAAGTTTTAGAGAAATGAAAGTATGGCAGAGGTCTGCTAGGCTGGTAAGGGCAGTTCCCTGTGAAGCACTCAGCCAGTACACTGATGGGTAGACATAAAACAAAAAATGAAAGGAAAAAACCTTTCATCAGTGGTCACAGTGAAGTTCAACATGACTTTTCAAGGACATCATTGGGTAGCTGGTGTAAGGTGTTGTATGAACAAAAAGGTGTGAAACCTCTGCTTTGCATGAAGAGTCAGATGACTTCCAGACAGAAAATTTTTTAAAATGCCTTAGTTTCATTTCCCACTCCATTTGGAAGAGATGACAGAACAGCTGTGACTGTGGAGCCACACAGGACTACTGTAATTCTGTGCAGCGCAGGATTTTTCAATGCTATTGTGTTACCTCTTTCAGATTGATTAGGACTTTGCTCAGCAAAGTCTTGGGCTGGTGTCGAGGATTCAGCCCCCTCTAGTATGCACTCAAGTGATACCTACTAAGGAACATGGATAAAAAAATGGATGCTTTCTGGCTCTGACTCTGCCTAGTAAATGACAGATATCTCCAGAATACCCCCTATTTTGATCATGACCTTGTTAATGTTCAGGGAAGGCAGTGCAGAGGAACCACTTGAACTTGAACCTTCCTTTCAACTTGAACCTTCTTGGATAGCAAGGCGCATACTAGACAGTGGTGATCTGTTTCCTTGGTTTTGGGTGGAATCAAAAACAGAACAGGGCTGGGACTGGGAACAGGGATGGTACTCAAGGACCCTCATGTTCTGACTATCTGCTGTAAGTTGTTGCCTAGTTTTAAAGTTATTTGGAGAGAGGTTATGTTGTGTGCCAATAGAAAGGCACATCATGAGGAAGACTACTCTCCACCTGAAGAACACCATCCAACTCTAGAGCTCTTAATGTAGGAAAGACATGGGCCTGTTGGAATTGATCCACAGGAAGGCCATAAAGATGATCAGAGGGCAGGAGCAGCTCTCCTGTGAGGACAGACTGAGTAATTTTGGGTTGTTCAGCCTGGAAAAATGAAAGCTCTGGAGAAACCTTATAGCAACTTTACAGTATGTAAAGTGGCTTACCAGAAAGACAGGGACAAAACTTTTAGTAGGGCTTGTTGCAATCACACAAAAGGGAAAAAAATGTTAAGATCTAGATATAAGTATCTAAAATATCTTTTAGATATAAGGAAGAATTTTTTTTATAGTGAGGGTGATGAAATACTGAAACAGGATGCCCAGAGAGGTGATAGATGTCCAGTCCCTGGAAATATTCACGGCCAATTTGTGCTGTGCTCTGAGGATACCTGATCTAGTTGAAGATTCCCTGCTTATTGTAGTGGAGGTTGGCTTAGATGACCTTTAAAGGTTTCTTCCAACACAAACTATTCTCTGATTTTATGATTATGAGATGAGCATTTATTAAAATATAAAGTGTTTAGAAATAAGGTCCTATATTTCGCCCACCAGAGTATGATTTGCTACAGAACACGCAACCATTTGTGTAAGAATTTGAATGTGCTTCTGAGTGGAAGGCCTGAATCTAGCCTCCACCAACAAGGAAGGGTGTCTGGAAGTAAGACCTGCATTCAGAAGATAGCGTGACAGAGCCAAATATGGCTTTCCTCTTCTTCGTTTAATTTCTTACGTCAATTTATGATATAATACTTATAGTCTTGCTTAGTAAGCACAGGACCATGTTGTTACTGGGAGAATCTTTTTATACTTCTAGACTTGTCTTTCCTAGATGCTGAATAGTCATGAACCATCCCATTGCTCTGTATCTACATTTTCTTACCTGCAAAATTAGATTCCTGACAGTGGCCTTCTTTGAAAGGTGAGGAGATCTAGTGATAAAACTATCCATTTAAACCCCCAAAACTTTAATTAGTATCTACAAAAGATGAGTTGGAAAAATCCTCCTGTTATTCTAGAAAGTTTAGTACAATGTGTCCAACACGTAACAGGAGACCAAACGGAGGTCATCTGAGAGGTAGCGCAGATGAGGTGGATGTCTGACAGGTTTAACAAGGCAATCTAACCCAGTGCAGCCACTCTGGATGAATAGACTTCTGCAGAGGAGAGCAGTGTTACTGAATTAATCTTTCCACTTCTGGAAGTACATCTTCTGCCTGGTTGGATCACTACAGCAATTAGTTGTGTTCAGTTGTTTTGTGATTTGTCTGCAACATGGTAAGAAGGCTGAGTTGTGCTCACTGGTGAAATTAGGTTCTTGTCTCTGCAAAATAGCAGTATTATTTGCAATGGCAGTAGTAGCCTAGATCTACTCTCCAAGCTGCAGATAAAAACCTATTGACAGAATTATTGCTAGGATAAGAGGCGTGCTGGGGAGGGGTCAGCTTCTTGCAAAGAGCACTCAAAGAGATGTTTAGGACTGTGCCAGAGAACTCAACTCATAACAGCTGAGGTACAGTTTGATTCTCATCCATTTCTGATGAGCTGCAAACATCCTACACTGTACCCTGGGTGAACTGAACCCACATATGAAATCTCCTGATCTTTCATTTTTTCTTTTTTCCTGTAGGCTCCTTCTGTCTTTCTATTGTAGACTCCTGCCTACTCTGCCTTCATATACTACAGCTTAAAATTGTTCTGGGTTCTTCGCAAGACACTTCACATTCAGCTCTTTTCCCATCATAACCATCAGAGTAGAGTACTTTTTCTATACCAAAACCTTTTACCCAGCTATCCTCAGTACAAGTTTTGTGGGTCTGTATGTACTTGGATACCATCCTGTCTGTCTCCTTCAATTGGGCTTTTCTCATCCATATCTTTCTTTTTCCATATTCTATACATAAAAGTGTGTGCAAATGAATGGACAAAGTGGAAAACTTCAATTTTTGCCAAGCTTAAATGAGGGTCTTGAACACTAAATTCTCTGCTCTTTCAGATAGTAGAAAACAATAGAGGAATTTAATATGATTCATCATTGCATCCATGCTGGGATTTTATTTTCTCTGGGGCTATTTTGAAACCACAGGTGGAGATTGAGAACACAGTGTAAATGCATCTCAGATTATGCAAAGAAACCAAATCCTGTTACACAAAAGGATAGCAGTATGGAGAATATTTATATCTCTTAAGTGACACTAAAGAATGCCATGTTAGTCTCAGTGGTTACTTTAAAAGAATACCAGAAATGGGTTGACTGTTATACTGACCCCTTAACCACACTGTTTGATTTTTTACAGATAGCTTGTAAGAACAGGCTTGAGCCACAATGCATAGTCCTTAACCATTGTCAGAATTTCCCCCTTTTCTCCAATTATGTATAAAAGAAACTTCAGAATCTGCCACATAAATGTTACCCATTGATGAAACACTGAAAATTTTTCCAGGACCATGCTTTAAGAAAGTTGCTTTCGAGGGATTCCCTCAATTAGCAAAAAACGGAGGGTTCTTATCTAACACTATCTCTTCTAAATATACACATGCTGTGATGACGATATAAAAAAATGTCAAGACCAGGTATAAATACCACTGACAAGCTGATGAAGTTCATTCGTCTGCTTTCTTCTAATAGAAGATTTAGCTATTAAAAGCTGAAGCTCTTAGAACTAACATCTCAGAACTTATCTGAGCACTTCCACTAAGCCATCACCAAGAAAATGACTTCCCAGACCTACAGCTTCTTTGTTGTGTCAGCTGTCATGATTTATTTTGGACGTTTCGGAAATAGTTTAATTCTTGCTCAACTTCAAAATGATATAGATAAACTGAAAGCTGACTTTGTAAGTATGGCTTTCTATTGCTTTTCTCTTCTTCTGCTTTTGCTTAATAGTCCATATTATCAGGTCTGGAGCACTGCTTGACATACTCAATGTGTACCAATAGAGGGTAATCATGGAACAAGATTTTTTTGCTGTACCTTTTTTAAGCAAGAATGAAAAATTACTTTTGTTTATTTTTTAAAATAATTTCTTTCACTAACATGATTCAGCTTCTCAATAGTCATCATTAATGTAAGAGTTGGACACCTTTCCTTTCACAAGAGCTTCTCCTAGGTCTATTCAGCCTGTGATACATGTGGTGTTTTATAACAAGAAACCTCAATGCAATTTATGATGCATGAATGAATATTTATTCAGTTCTTTTCAGATGTAGATTGTTTCCACTTTTCTAGTTCTAGGTTAGTAATGTTAATGGGGCATTTAGTAGCAATATAAATACAATGGAAAAATGCAACTGCTTTAACAAATGCATCTGGTATTTACTAGTAGTAGTTTGTTACCCTAAGACAGTTTCTACTGCTTAGTCTTCTGCATCCTTCAGCCACTCTGCCTCCATATTTGTAACTATTATCCAGCACAGGAATGTTATTCAGCATGATTTTACTTCTTTTCAGAACAGAATTTTGATAATTTTAGAACTACAATGTTAATTCACCTACCTTCATCTAGGAGACATTCAAATTGCTCACTTCAGCTGGGATTAGTCACAGAGATAACATCTACAGTAGAATCACTTCTAATTCACAGCTTTAGCTCTCAGCTTATTTTTGATTTTTTTTTCCTTTAAATACACTAAAGCAACTACAAAAGCCTGCTCCTATTTCAAGCTCAGATTTTGTCAGAATTTTGTGCATATGAAAGGTGAAATTTAGCAGTCAAAAAGTATCACTCAAAGTAGTCCAGTTTGAAACTTCAGTGTTTGCAAAATGGTAGGAAACTGAATGCAAGACTGGTGTTTAATCTTAAATTTGTTATTAGCATAGATCAGAGAGATTCTCACTAGAATGTCTGTAACTCTAACAGAGAGATCCTGAACTTTGGACAGCTTCTTGCACTGATGTTATAAGCTTCAGTCCATGTCAGGTGCTCCCTAACTCAGAGAAGAACAGCGAAATAAGACTTGGCAATGTGCTCAGCATGGGGAGCCAATCAGCCTGCCAGGTTTCTGCTAGTCTTTGTACTCACTATATTCAAATTACTAGCAGTCAAAAAAGGAGATAGTGACTGTTGTATACAAAAAAAAAGGAAAAAAAAGACTCGCACGGAAGAGGAAATTATTCAGTCTGCCTTTCCTTGGTAGGAGAATTGTACTGCTCTTTGTTTCCTAGAATCTACCACAATGCACGGTTAGCAAGTCATTGCTAAAGTCTGACCCTACGAGTCACTCAGTAGCCCATTATCTCCATATATCCCCACTCCTGACTGTGGGCTACTGGACTGTTCTACAAAATGTAGTTTTATAGTAAAGTGCATTTTTTGTTGTTCCATATTAGATTTTGAAAAGACTGAATAAATGCAAGGCCACAGACTACTGGTGGACTTTGGCTTGACAGAAAAGACGCCAAGATCAGATCTGACAGTTTTCTAGACAATGGCTGTGCTTATGAAGTTTCATTTTCAGATTCCAATACCAAAAGTCACAAGGAGCATTTGATAAGATAGGTGGTACTAAATGTCTCTGTTCATATGAGTTGTAGCAGAAGAAGGCATTGGAAAGCAGACTAATGCAATTCCTGGTACTAGGCAGTCATCCAGTACAATTTGGTGCCTTAGAAAACTGGAAACATTTTAGTAGTAACAGGCCAGTGGTGCAAAAACTGTATCACTCTGGTTTTCAGATTTTACTGCTTGTTCAAACAGAAAATGTAAACTTTCCTTGTGATAAGTATTGTTTGTATAACAAATTTCCTTGCTTTCTGTTGCAGAACTCCAGTCATTCAGATGTAGCTGATGGTGGACCTATTTTTACAGAGAAACTGTCAGACTGGACAGAGGTGAGTCAGAACCAGAGGTGACAAAGCATCTCAGGCACTTTTTGGGGAACTTTTCGTAAAAAGCAGCTCCCAGGGCCAGTGCAAAAAGCCAGGGTAAAACTAACATGAACAAAGGCTGCTTTGGTAGCATGGAAATGAGGAAACAATCCTCTTAAAAATGCTTCCTGTAAGGGTCAAGGTGCTGTAAGCCGCACCATGAAATGAGGTACAGCCAAACCTGTGAGAAGAGTCATAGCATCTTCTTTATCACCCTGTTTCAAGCAGCAGTGAGAACTCAAGGGGGTTGTGTTTTAGTTTCATTCATTTTCCTGCTGACGGGTCCTCACAGACGTTTCTTTCTGACCATATTTTTCAACAGAGAAATGAAAAAAGTATCATCCTGAGCCACATTGTTTCCAGGTACTTGGAAATGCTTGAAAACACTGACAAGTCAAAGGCACACATCAGGCACATATCTGAGGAGCTCTATACTCTGAAACAAAGCCTTCCTGATGGCTCAAAGAAGGTGAAGGACATCATGGATATATCAAAGCTTCAGGTAAGGCTCTTCGTCTTCCTCCAAGGCTTATGACACTATATTTTCCAAATGAGATTTAAGTATGACTCAAGCTAATAATGTTTCAGTAGCCATCTGGTAACCCACACCCGTCTTAATTCATACTGGAAAACCTGATGTTTCCAGCTCAGGGGCTGCTGTGGGTCTGTGGTGAGAATTTGTAGTGTGGGAGCTGCCCTTCCCAGGTCCTGTGAGAGTGGCACAGAACTGACAACACCGTCATGTTGTCTGCCCACCAGAGCTGCTGCTGGCACAGCTTTTACAGTTCATAAATTGGATGGGAAAGTTGCGTCAAGCTACAGCACACCTCCCTGGGCTCTGGAGGCACTTGGCTTATCAAGCAAGTCCCGATGTCATGAACCACCAGTCTCTGTAGCAGTCTGCAGCCAGTACCCCAGTGGAGTTAGCTACTAGTGGGTATAACTCATATATATATCATTGCAACTATCTACAGAGTAGCTCTGTTTCACAGAACATGGCTGGTCTGTATTGCAAAGTAGCACAGAAAATGAAAAACAAGAATTGGTGACAAAGTGGCCCTTTTTTTGGTAGGAATTAGTAAGCAGGGTAAATGGAAACTGCAGAAGTCCATCTAGTTTACCCTGTCAGCATTGTATCCTGTACAACAATAGTTATAGTTCTTGGTATGACCATCCTTCTGTTTATTTCTTACTTATAACAGATGAGTGACTTGAGAATTCAACGTAAAGCAGTGAATGAGCTGTTCAGTGTTTTACACAAGCTGGTGGAGTCCCCATCTTCTCTCAAAAGGAAAAGGAGCCAGTCTCAGAGGAGGTGCAAATGTTAATGACATCATATGACCTTTTGTTCTAAATTATTGTGCAAATTTTTTCAAGATGCGCATTTTTTATTTCAGTGTTTTTATTGAGCTTTTATACACCTATTTATTAATATTTAAGTATTTAAAATAATTATTTATAAAAGTATTTATACCTCCTACTAATACCTAAGAAATTACTTTCTCTTAAAATCCTGTCTATCTGCACTATGTCTGTTGACCTGAAAATACAGAATGAGCCAATGTTTACCCAGTTTCCATATGGAAATCCTGAAATGGCATATTACAATACTCAGCTTTCCATCTGGAAAGCTGTCTTGATAGAGGCGTGTTTTAACATTATTCTCATCATTCATTAATTTGGCATGGAGACGCAAGTGCAAATAAGTGGAAGTTTCTATGCTCATCAAAATGTATTAATATCTGTTAACTTCTATGCATATCTTAATCCAACTCAAGCAAATAGACATGCTTAAGGACAAACAAATGCTTAAGCACTTTTCTGAACTAGGGAGTTGATGGTTAATTGCTGGATGTTAATGTTATGCGCTGAATAACAAGGTACCAGGATACCAGGCATACTTAGCAAATCCAGGAAACTCTATTGCACTGACTTGATTTCACTTCACTGACTTTGGAAGTTCTCTATTTTTTGTCCTGAATCATTTAAATACAGCTGATGAAATTTTATTTATTCAGAGGTAGTAGTATGGAAGTTTTTATCTCAAGGACTATATTTTTGTACTGGAATACTATTTTAAAATCTGGACTTCTCTAATGGAAACTTTTTGAAATGTGAATGTTAAATAAAAAAATTATAAATAAATAAAATGTGCTTGTATGTTTATCTATGTGAAAAATAGAATACTAATTTTACTGCATGCTGTCATTAAAGACGGCATTGCCAAGACATATAAAATATATTTTATTTATCCTTCCTGTCTAAATCTGGCAGAAGGGTCTAAAATTCATAAGTTCTTCAAGTTCTGGATAAAGAAACATTATTTTGCTTATAAAAGGGCTTTAATAACTTGAAATTTGTCATTGCTCTGATTTAAAGTAAAAGTCATATATTAATTTCTCTACAAATCTAAGTTCTGAAGCCCATCTCCTGGGCTCCCTGCAAGTGATATGAGCTGGAGTCCAGGGCCTGCTTGGGCTTAGGCTTGGGTTTGGGCCCGGGGAGGGGACCTCCAACTCTGGCCAGAACTTAGGCTGAATCAGCAAATTCCAGAAATAACATTCCTTTGAGCCCATAGTTTATCTTTAATAAGCATGAAAAATTTACTTGTAATTGTTGCAATCCTTCCTACTCCCATGGGCACAGCTGTCTCCACTGATGAAAGAAACCTCCATTCATATCCTTGTTATACACTCATAAAAAATGACTCAGTAATCCTGGATACTTGAACTGATTTTGAAGGAAACAGCTGTTCTGGTTTGTATTCATCACAGATACATGTGAGATGCAAGTGAAATACTGCTGTGGGATTTTCCCCAGTCCAGATCCAGACATGAGAAGCCTCAGTATGAATTTCACATAGGCAATGTGTCTTCTGAGCTCATACTCTTTCATGAGGTATTACTTAGAAGAGGTTAGCTATCCTCAAAATGTGGTCTAGCACCTTCACTTAGAAAAAGGAAAAAGAAAAGAAACAGAAAAAAAGAATGGGAAAGAAGAAAGAAAAATGGAGAAGAGGACACCAGACATAGCAGCAACTAAGCAGTGCTGCCACATACTTAACCACTCAGAAGAATAAAAATAATTTGTTTCTAGTATTGGCCTCCCCTGGCTTTTCCTTACCAGTGTAAGTCTATGAAGCACATTTCTACAGGATGCTTAAAATAAACTGCTGAACTAATAATTCCTTAATTTACTCTGCTGATGTGATGATAGTGTTAAAGAAGAACATCATAAAAATCAGCCTCTGCAAGACCACATTTTTTCTCCTCAAAGTCACCCATTCAAATGAGGTGAATCACTTCTAACATGAAAACATAATATTTTTTTCTCACATCCATAGGAGTCCTGGATTTCCTTTTCTGTGTTGTTCCTCACTATATTGAAGTGAGGAAGTGTCACAGTCCACTCAGTAGACTCATGAAGGTTTGTTTTGGTTATGATCCCAAAGTGCAAAATCACATCCCCCTGCTAGAGCAGGAACACCTAGACAAAATCAAGGCAGACAAGCCACGGGGTGATGCTTCAATCAAACAATGCAATTTATTATTTTACACATAAGATGTATGGGATAGACAGAGAAAATGATAGAAATTAGAAAGAGTAAAGTAGAAGAGGGGTGGAAAGAGGCACCATCTTTTCTGCTAAGCAACATGCATGGTCCCTCCCTGTCTCATGGCTTGTCTCTTGGGTCTTTGCTAATCTCCACTTTTGTGTGGAGGTGAAGGCACCATGCACGCCCAAGGAGGTGGTTCAGGGGTGAGGTCTTCCCTGGAGCAGCTGGGTAGTCTTAGGCTAGGAGGTGTGTTTTTCTATTATAATCATATTATAATGACCAAAGTTTGTCTAAAGTTCATGCAGCAACAGTGATCAGTCTTCTCTGACACCTTAATTTCAGTAGTTCCATTAGTGGCTACAGCTTGTTGTAAATATTCTATTGTCCTAAGTCCTGTATCCCAGTCCCAAATACTCTACTGTTAATGGGGAACAGCACAGTACTCTTCATACTTCATGGTTCTCCCTCAATCCACATTCCTTCTCAAGGATAGGCTGTGTGTCTCCAACAGGCTGTTGTCAAGACTTCTGTCAAGGCAGACTTCTGAAGTTTTGGGGTGTCCTGTGGTCTGAGTCCCTGGTGACAAGGTTGAGATAGTCTTGTTCTTTGGACCAGCTCTTAAAAAAGGCATTGAAAAATAAGCTAAATTTAAGTGTGAAATGGGTTTTAATGGCTACCCTAAATATTTTCACAGAGAAACATAGCAGAAATATTGGATATTCATACTGAAGGTGAGCACAATTTTTTCCAGCTATGCTAACTCTGAGAGAGAGAGACACGCATGCAAAGGAGTGAAAAGATGTTATCTAGTCTCTAGTACTTAAAATTAGACAGGAGAAAAATCAAAAGAAAAGAGAGGATTGTCTCAGAAAGACTCTGTGGTTTATGCATCATGTCTGTAGCACATTGATTCTGGCCTTGTTCTCTACTCCTGCTTATTATCAGCACTGATTTTAATCTGCCATTTTATTGACTCATCACTCTGTCTTTTGAATTCCTTCATTGTTTCTTTGCAGCTGGACTGCATCTTTAGTATTCTGAATAATTTAGTACATCAACAAGCTTAAATATGAATTATGAATAACTCAGTTGATATGAATAACTGTTTCCTGAATTGCTGGTGTCTACATTAAACAGCACGCGTCTCAAACAAACCCTCTTGTGCCTGAACCTACTTAACTGCAAGATGAAGCACTGATTTCCATCCATTATTTCTTATCTTTTAACCAGTTGCATGCTTAAGGTAATAGCTTAACTTATTTGGCAGCTTTATAGTGAGACTCAGCTGAGACTTTTTTGAAGGTCCAGGGACAGGATGTTACTTGGCTTTTCCTTTTCTGTATATCCACCAGCTCTTCAGTGTATTCAGGTATAACTAAAATGTGTCACAGATGACATATTTACTATTCTCTTGTGCACCACATTTATCCTGGGTTCCGTCTCAGTATTGCATGGTAGGGATGTCACCTTTTACTGATCTGCAGTTTTTTGGTGTCTCCTGAGGCCTTTTACAAAATGAATAGCCAATAAAAAAACTTTGTGCATCCCCGATGTAGAGGCAAACTCAAAAGTAGGTTGTATCCCCCATATCCTATAGTCCTTAGTTCCACTCTCTGACCCTTGAGTTCTTCAGATCTCCTGGGTGAATAACGCTGGCTCAAGTCTGTCCTTGTGGGCATCTTCTTCTACTAGTCTAGGACTGACCTTGGAGGTTTTTTGGTTAGTAGGAGGAAGGAATAAATAATAAAACACACGGAAAAACTCTGCAGGTGCCAAACCTGGCAGAATGTGGGATTTTTAGACCAAAATAGCTATTTGAGCAAAAATTCTCACCTCTCTGCTGTCTTATATGTGACACAGAAGTGGTAATAGCAGCTTCTGCGACACATGAGAGGCTGAAGAGTGCTGTAGGGGGTGAGGAACAGCATAACAGTCCAGTAACTGCAAAAACATGACTTCTGGGTGCATTATGTAGCAGCTGTTCTGTCTGCAAAACATGGCTACCCATCTTTCAGTTTCCTCTTTTACTCCTTTCTTTCCAAGGTTACTTCTCACAGTGGGCAAAATCTTCCTGGGAAACAAGAAGGGAGATCCAGGGCAAAAATTCACCTGCAGAAGTAGGCAGGCAAATTCCTTTATTCCTGGCAAAACCAGCTATGGCTGTATGATGGTCACATCATGCCAGAGGGAAGCTAAAATAAAAGAGGGCTCTGCTCCTATGACACAAAGGATATCCTACTCCATGCTTCTTGCCTCATGGGCAAACATTGTTTGTGAGACTTCCCCCTAAAGCACAGGTCTAAGATGACCTTGAACTTGAAAACAGGACACAAGGTTGCATGTTAGTGCCACTCCAACATCTTTTGGTTGCATGTATTCAGTGTTTCAGTGTATTAGTTCCTCTACAGAGCTGTATCACCTTCTAAGTTACGTTTCTGCTGACCATGTGGAGATACGCAGCATGTGCATTCAGCACTATATACAGTTCTTGGTCAATAATCCATATAGGAGTATACGATTTGGTCTGGCATGAGGATTTCAGTGTGTTCATGAATGGATGCATTATTCTTTCCAGTGTGATGCCCACATTATGTTCACAAGGAGATGGCAATTTTCTGGAAGATGCTATTAATAGGAGTAAACAACATGCAGTACTTCTTTACAGATTTGATTTATGTTATTAAACAAGATGCAAAAAGGAAAGATGCCTACCTACATAGAAAAACATTCTTGAAAATTGTATCATTGTACACAATGTATCCAAAGCAAGTCACACATTGAAATAAAGTCATTCCACAACTCACAATTTTATGTTGTCCTCAGGCTGTTAATGTCACCAGTGTTAGGGAAATTCCCTCCAGCTCATCCTTGTTACAGGCTCTCGAAGGTCAGACAGCAGATGTTGCTCACTAGCCCCTCTAGGGCACACAAGGCCCTGTCCTTGGTCTACTTTTGTATCTCCCCGTGCTACCATTCTGTGTCCCCCTCACATCCTCAAAGACTGTAGGTGTCAATGATTTATGTTCTTATAAAAATAAATTTAGATTTCTCATATTAACTTCATCTTTGACAGGAACTTTGAACAGAAATACCATGCTAATAATGCTTTTCTACCAATGAAAACATTACTTTGTGGGATTTATAAAGTATTTCTTCACTATTACAACTCTACTTTTGTAGCTACAGTATTTCATCCTTTTAGGGAATGATTATGGTAAATTGAGTGGTGCAACTAAGTTGAAAATAGTTATCTGAAATTAAAAATTAGCTTCCAGGCTAAACAAACACTAAAGAACTTACTCTTAATCAATTTATTGCAATGACCATGTGCAGTTTTTCACTATCACTACTGAAAATCCTGTTGTATCCTGTTCACTTGAACCTTGTAATTTCTCATATTGCTAGT
The DNA here is from genome assembly GCA_013400935.1 of Turnix velox. Classification (NCBI taxonomy): domain Eukaryota; kingdom Metazoa; phylum Chordata; class Aves; order Charadriiformes; family Turnicidae; genus Turnix; species Turnix velox. The sequence continues at coordinate 30,933 of VZTY01025049.1, read as the reverse complement.
GCTGCTTGAGATTTCTGTTACAAGTTGATTGATATAAAAATTCACAAAAATAAATGAAAAGATCCCTTTTTGACTGAAAAATGGTTTGAATTGGGTGATTGGTTTCCAGATATTGATATAAGGCTTATCTAGAAATATTTTTACCTTGAATTGTAGGCCTAAACAAATGAGTCTAGTAAAAGAAAGAGTATAGAAGAGGTTGAGGCTTTATTATGGATCCTGAACTTTAATGATTTTGCATCAAGGAGAACCACTGGTGTTCACATAGTTGCCACAGGATATTCTTGTTCTACCAAAATTGTATTAAAATTCCTCACATTTGCATCTGGTACAGTGTCTTGACAATGAACTATGAAGAATGAGGGTTGCTTCACATCGCCAGAAACTCACTACAGACCATTTGCTTTATTTAATTTGGATGGTCCAGCCTTGAAGTTTTTTGGTTCCTGAGTCATGTTTCTCTTTTGGCAACACCAGAGACTTGTGGAACATCTTTTACTTAATGCTGGAAAAATTCTATTACTCACTGTAGAGATGAAATATTTTGGTTTCGATTGCAAATAGATGTGCTAAAGTCCTTTCCCTTGTTTAACCCAATATAAGAATGTTCAGAATAAAATGCCTGTGAATTCACAGAAGTGCTCTAATTTATTAATAAATGAGAAAATTCTCAAGGTACATAAAAATACGAAAAACTAGTTAATTTAAAATGTGTACAGCACTTTTCAGAGCTCTGTAGAAAATATATAAAATGCTATCATATAATTCATATAATGCATATATTTCATGCATTTGTTCTTTTAGTTTACAGATTAGCAGAGAAGTTTAAGTAAAATGGTGTATGAATGAGCAAATCATTGAGATTCCTTATCTGAAACAAGCAAGCAGTTGGTAAAGTTCATGTTGCCCATCTAGCAAATGTTTTTTTTTTCCACAGACTTTGTAAAAAATTATTTGCCTCCTGAACACTACAAAAACCAGCTCAGAACACTTGTGAGATGGTATTTATGACAAGTACCTAGTGACATGGATAGAAATGGAAAAAATTATTCATTTTAAAACCTTGAACTAATCTCAGTAAGCTAGCTCTTCATTTTCAGAGAGTTCTTATGAATTCTAAAATTACATGTAGACCAACCACACAAATGTTAAGAGAACACACTTAAGAACAACAATTGAATGAAATAATACATTTTTGCCTCTATCTCCAAAATAAGATACACACAGATGTACAAAATAGGCATGTTTTAACTTGCACAACAAAAAGCATCCTCAGATGAAAAGTAAATATCACTTTGGCTTCCCAATAAGCATTTCATATGCCATTAAAAAGATTTACAAACCCAAAGACAATTTAATTTTCAGTTTTTATAGAAATTATGTTTGACTACCCATGGAATTCTACTGCAAGACCTGTCTCAAACCAGAGTTGGTTTCTGAGGGTGTGATAAAGGACACCTGATCACAATTCTCACCCAAGGAATAGCTCTGCTTGGAGCATCTGTCCCCCTTCCGCAATACTTTCATAGGCATTGTCTTATTTATATATCACTCCCTGCACATGTTTTTTATTTTGTTAGACTACGTAGATCATCGATTTGCATATTTCTAATTTTGCTAGGCCATTTTCTACTCCAAAGGAGCACTTCTGATAAACATTTTGAAACCATGTGAGAAAACAGCTGACAGTGCAAAAGAATTAAAAAAAAAATATTTTAATACTGGATGAGCCTAGTTTTTGGCTTGTCAGTATGAGCTACTATTTCCAAGACAGGGTACTTTTGTGCATTTTTCTGTGTAGCATTTTCTGAACAAGTGATGAGCAAGGGACCCTGAGAACTATCTAGTCAGGATCTCCATCTGAGTTTGCAATTGCTCCAGGTAGGACTAAATATGAAATACATTTGGCTTGCCCCTCTTCCCACATGGAAAACTCTGCTTCTGTTGGTGTCTGTGCTTCCCATTGCTTTCTATGGCCTTAGAGTGAGTGAGCTACAGTACAGTGAATGAATTACAAGGTTTTGCACTGGTTTTAACTTTTCCCTTCAGTCCTTGTTTCTTTTTCGAGTTTCCTTTCTTTACTCTGGCTTCTTTAGCTAGTAACTAGCAATTTTTCACTCTGGTGACCTGATCCTCTTTTTCTTCCACTTCCAAGAAAGTTCTCTGATAATTTTTCCATGCTAGCCCTTCCCAGACCTCAGTCTTCCTGAATAAATTTGTAGGGCTAAAACTCATCCCTTCTCACAGATCTCTTTTCAGCACCTACAGCTTCCAATGCTTTGTGAACCAGATAATTCTGCCTGAGCAAAAAGAATATCTCTATCAGATGAATGTATGGTTGTTTGTATTAACATATGCATGTTAGTAAGCCCAAGCCACCTTTTCTTCACTCTTAGCCCCAATATCTTAAGAAGACTGTACATCATTAGGAATGCACTTTAACTGCTTCTAATTCTTTATTCTGTTACTTTATTGTGACCATCCTCATCTTCTCTTTATACTTTTTTTATCACAATGACTTTCATACTGGTTTTATGAAACTTAGTAACACCTTGTGAGCTCCTATCAAATATTGTTAGCTAATCTAGTCGAGCCAACACTAGAGGATACTAGCCTTACTCACCCACATAAGAAATAATGAGTCAAACAATTAGGTGTAGGAGTTTTACTTCTTGTTTGGTTATTTCTTACCTGCAACAATTTGGTTTTATCTTCATAGGAAAGTCTGTGGGTTTTGCTCCTTTTTACTGTTATTGCATTCTTCCTGATGTTTATTCTCAATTTGTCTTCTTGATTTAGAAGATGCCTCCTGTACAATGCCTTCCCAGCCACAGGAATTTGAAAAGACATGTATAACAAATGCAGCATCATAGCTTCTTGCTATTCTGACACATCAGAACAAGCATTGTTACTGTTTTACAGCTTCATGGAGGACTTAAAGAGGATAGATGGTCTGGAGTTTAAAAATGTCTAGCTAAAAGTCCGCACAAAAATAAGATTAATTTCTTTTTTTACTATAACCTTTTTTTGCCACCCTAAGGTACAGGCACATAAAATTCTGTCTTACTGAGAGATGCACAAATTCATGCAACTTGCACATGCCCCAGTTTTCTGCAGTAGAAATTATAATTATAATTATGCTTGGCACCTGAAAGTATGGACTTGAGTTAACCATTAAATACAGTTGTTGATTAGGAACTTCTAGTTTCCTCTTTTCAAGAGAGCTATATTGAGGGAAAGGTCTGCAATAAAATTCAGTAAAAAAAGTCCAGCACAGCAGCACCATCTGATAGCCTGGTTTTTTCATACCCCATTTGCTGCAGAGTCCCAGAGGCAAGCCAATTTTTCTTTCCACCACACCATTTAAAGAATTACTGAGCTGTGTGGACAGAAATTAATTTCTGGACTAAGGAAACTCACTTCAAAGGACATGCTAGCAACTCTGTGCACAGCTCAGCTCCTCCCTCTGCCTGCCTTCAGCTTGCACAGATGGTTAAACAACAGAAGAACAAACCATAGACCTCATGAAATGGAAGGCAACTGCTACCCTGGCTCACAGTGGGGTAGAGCTCAAAGGACCTGTGAATTCTCTGCATCTCTCTGGTATATAGCATTACATACCTGCTCTTGCTGGACCACTTGCAAGTCGAGATGTACAAGCCAACTGTGACAAATTTGAGGAGAACAAACTTTTATGAAGAAGAGCACTGAATCCCACCATGATCTTATTCAGTTGTGATCAAAGCTAAGCAGTGAGCACAGTTTGCAGCAAAGAGATTAAGAGTTCAAACATAACGCACTGAAGTAGCACTTTCATTAAAGTGCTCTTTGGTGTAGCTACTTACAGAAAAAAGGACACTAAATTAGTCACAGGGCTATAGAACACGTCTGGTTGAGTCATAAGAGCGCATTGACAATAAAGTATTAAAAATACGGACAACAAAAAACTGTTTGTGGTTACTCTTCCAGGATAGTGAAGAAAATAGTGAAAAGGAGTGGCTGATATTAAGTTAAGCATGATCATTACTACAAGGGCATAGAGAGAGACTGTCACCTATTGAAAAAAAATTAATTGTTCATATTCTTTAAAAATCAGATTTCAAATAATTTACATATCACTCATGGTAATTTAAGTTTGTCATATGCAACTGTAACTGTATCTGAAGGTATAGAAAGAAAGTGCAAATTAACATAATGGAAATGGGTTCTCTCAGAATGTTTCCATGGGGGGGGCGGGGGTGTGTATGCATATAGAACATTACAGCATCAACACTCCATGCTTGCTACCTCAGAAGAGGGTGAATTCTTGGAATATTTCCATGCAGCTCCTCAAACTTTCCTCTCCTGCCCCCACCTGTTCTCCAAGGAAGAGAACATTTTTCCATAAATGGAAACTTATACAAATTGGTTTATCCATGTTTAATATCTTACACTAACAAAGCAAATTATGACTGTAATTTAACTAGTTCTTTATTTCCTATGCTGGCTTATTCGTTTGCTATTGAGTGGGAGAGGTAATTACATACATGACTTCAGCAGGAGATGATTCATTTTCACATCTTGGGCAATTATCACTGCAGTCTTGCAGTTAGTGTCCTATAGGAGACCTGTTTGCTGAGCAAACAGAATTCACAAGAGATGACAAACAGGGCAGCAGAAATTGTGTGAGTAGTTTTATGAGTCTCACAGAATTTTAGGATTTGCTGATTTACAGTGTATATATTTTCTGCCAGAGCTTATGTAGCAAGACTCACTTTTGTTTAAGATGGAATTTAGAGTTCCCTATGTAGAGCCCTGCATCACAATGTTTGTTTGTTATCATTTTTGGGAAGGCTGAAAATAAAAAGAGAGATTTTTTTTTTTACTTTTCTCTTTCCAAGTTGCTTATGCAGTAAGGTTAGTTATTTATTATTACTCTCATATTCCTCTTTATATAGATAGCATGGTAGATATCTAAAAGTAAAGATAGCAAGGCTCATGAGGTTATTTACAAGTGAAGTTTGTAAGATCTAGAGTAACTTTGGAAGGTTTGCCTTTCACTTTTCCACTCCTCTCTTAATTAAAAAGTTGTAGAAAATACTATGGATGTACTGAATTGGGTGTTTCTGTTGACTGGAAAACTTCACTTTTCTGTACCACATTTGTAATTCCTGAGGCAAAGAGGCTGACTTAATGTTTTCCACTTTTAAACACAGGGATTTCCAGCTAGAAGCTGTTAAATCTTATGGTATCCTGCTTGAGCTTTACGCTGTTGGGAAACATGACCAAGGTGTGCCATATGAGGCTAACCAATTTCCCCATAGCGGAGGCTACAGTTCTGGAAGGGGGTTTTCTGCTAAAAAAAAAAAAAATCTAGTGAAACCACAGGCCACTCCTGAGTCTTGTGCATACAGTAGACTGTGGGGTCAGACACAAGATGCCAGTAATAACTCTGCACTATGAGAGTTGGTCCTCAAAGTAAAACCAGTATTTGTTGATACCAAGGCAGTGTATGTGTAGGTGAGTGAGGAAACTCCTGTCCATGTCTCATACTGTTGGAAACTGGACATCATCAGGCTATAAAATGATTCCAGACCCTTTCTTTGAAATTTTCTAGTATCATGATATCCTTTTATTAATAACAATCACCTGATAGAAGACATCTATACAATGCACAGTAGATAAGACAGAGAGTTAAACGCTATGACAATGGATACAGTGTGATTTTGACTCAAGGGGAAATCTGCTGAGGGATGCATTGAGGATGGTCACCTGTTCAAATGCACCCAGAAAACTGAGATTGAAATATCTTGTAACAGCATAAACAAGAAGACTGCATTGGTCAAGGGCAGAAAAAGGGTGCTTGATTAGAACAAGAATGAAATGAAGATACAATAAAAATGTGGCTGCTAATTTTTAACTGTGCAGATGGAAGTAGTGCTTTTTTTTGGTGGCAGTGCATTTGTAGATTCTGTAGAGCTTGCAAGACTCTAGTTACAATTACTAGTATGTGAAGACACAAAGCGAGAGACCTGACGGAAATACCTGACTTGCAGGCCTGAGGAAAGGATGCTAGTCTGGGCATAGGAGGAAGCCACTTAGCAGGACAAGTGCAACTCCATTGGATCATACTGAAGTTAATGTTGGCCATTCATCTATAGACTTCAGGAACCCTGGATTGGGTAGAAAAAGACAAAATCAAGTGGTGGAATGAATTTTCCCCATTGTGGAGATAAAACTAAATGCCTGCCAGTGAATGATGTTACTAAGAAATAGAAGTGAAGGGTATAAACTACAAAAAGAGCACGAATAGGAATCCAAAACATAGCTTGAGAAACCACCACAGCAAGGTGTAGCAGGTGAGGAGTGAGCTCCTCCTGCTTGTCTAAACAACAGAAAAAAGCTACATGCAGGGAAAGGAAGTATCACAGCAGCCAGAATATTGAGACAAAGTATGGCAATTAATTGTTGGATGAGTCTGGGATACTGACTCTGAGTAAAGTCAGGGAGAAATCAGGATAGACTGGGAACAGCTGCTCCATAGAAGTACAGAAAGTAGAAGATATTTCTATCATTTGGAAATGTAGACATATTCAAAGCAACCCAGTGGCTCTGTTTAGGGTCATCTCTTCAGAAGTCTTTTCATGAAAATCTGAAGCCAGGTTTACCTTTGCTAAAGGAATTTAACTGATAAGATATGAAACAACATGAAAACTATGACTAAAGAAATAGCAGATAAAGGTAACCTAAGATAATGATAACCATCAACTGAGGTGAGTGAAAATGAAAGCTAAAGAGGAAGAATAAAGGCATTGAATTTCAGAATGGGTAAAATCAGATTTCACATTTTAAATTTCACTTAAGGGTCAATCTCATACTGTGCTTTTAGCCTGTGGTGCAAGGACTCTGCTAGATCTTGGATAAGCTCTTCTAAATTGTAGTTCTACTTGCTAACTATAGTGGTGCACTTTCCAATTTAACACCAAATTCCAAACGGTGTTTCGTGTTGGTTGTCATGAAGCCAGTCAGTCGTTCCTTTGAGACTTGACAAAGTGCAATGCAAATCACTTGTGTGTGCCAGTCTCCTCTGAGTCCTGTTTGCATAGAAAATGCTCAAGATTGAACTACTGAAATTTTCTGATATGAAATGTTCTGTGTTTTCCACCAACTTTGGAGACCAGCTCTCACCTCTGTTTATAAACCACGCTGCCATTCTGCTTTAATAGTGATGCATTTTCTGCTTTGCTTCCTGAGGCCAGGTTTCCCTGCTCTTCTTTTATGCTTTTTTATGACCTGCTGAAAGTACTCACATCTAGTTTATCTTCCCCGGTGAGGGTATCACAGATGCCTCCTACTTCCCCCCAAATCAAAATAAAAGTCTGCTCTACAAGTTAGTTGTACACTGAGATGCTGCACCTTGGATGATGAAATTAAGGAGCTCAGACAGACCTTGGAGGCAAGTCTAAAAGTTACAGCTTTAAATGCCCACAGGCCATTCCTATTACTGGAACAAAGCACCAGGCAGGAATTTTGAAACTGCATCCAAAAATGTCCCACTCTGAGAATCAGGGATGAGTCCAGGCTACTTGTATATGCTCATATCTGCATCTACACAGACACTTTGTCTTTGGCATTTCAGTCATACATCTAAGTTATAGAAGGCTTCTGTCAGTAGAATGATGAATATGGTTTCTGTGACACTGCAGTGAAGAAATCATCTTTCTCAAGAAGTTATCCCTGTCTCCTACAATATCACATCCTCTGTATGAGTAGGTCAGATACTGTGGAAACTGCACTGCCAAATCCCGGTGCCTAAATTAAAAATCCCATGTGGGGACTTTTGCACTACACTAGCCTCCACAATAACCCAAGAAGGGCACAGGAGCCCTGCCATTTTCTGGGCCTGAGTTGGCTGCTGACACCCTCAAGGAGGTGCTGGGCAGAGGGTTGGCATGAGACAGACAGAGTGGTTGTACCCCGCTCAGCTCTGCAATTCTTGTCCCATTCCTCACTGCCTCACATGGCTGATCTAGCTGTGCATAGGATGTGCAGACAGATGGTTTTCAAAAGGCCAGGTTGGAAAGATATCTAAAACACAAGCAAATACAACCAAGAAGAAAGAATGTTTGCTTGCTCCCACTTTCTCTCAGCCTGTTTGAAAGGTCACAAGAGCCTTTACCCACATGATTTTCTGCTACTCTTGGCCACCAGATACCATCCTTTAAAGCAAATGTGCAATGTTCACAGACACTTTTGAGTGGCAGAAACAATTTCCTTCAAGAAGAAGCAAACTGCCCAGCAGAGATGTGTGGGAACTTCATGTCTTGTTTCCTCACCTATGCAATGTCCATGCATGTGATTATTGAATCAGCACATACCATACACTTTGATCAAGTGTGGCACAAAGCACTACACAAAGCACTACACAAGGTATTGGAATCCTCTGATACCTTTACATCAGCTACTCTGGCTACAAATTGAATCGAGGTTGTGCTGTTTGGATTCAGCCCTCCAGGCAGACAAAGTGCTCATCTAGCCCCATAGCCTTCAGTAGTGCCTCTGGCCTAGAGCATCACAGCAAATGCTGATCTTCACCTGCCCGATTAGGAAAGATCAGCTTAAGGAAATATTGCCAAGTGAGAAGAAACGTTTTGCATGTTTCCTAGGTTTAGCAGTCAATGGAGATCAGAGTTGAACAAGCTGAAGCCTCCTCTCTCCTGAATAGTGAACATGGGGACTTAGAACACTTTACATAGGAGTGACCAACTAATATGGATGCTGTTAGTTCTGATCACCTTCCTTTTTGTCTTGGAAAGGAGAAAAATAGTTAATTTTTATTATCAGCATTATTTATTGTGTGTATTGCAGTAGGGAACCTCCAAGCATAGCTGAAGCCCTACAAATCAAAATTTCAGCTACATATGCTATCCAATACTTACTAATTCTTTATACTGCTTACTACTAAGGGCATCAGCCACTTCTGTTTACCTCATTCAACTATGCCTCTGGGAGCTGCACACAATTGTGTGACATAACAAGTAGGAGACCATGATTTTCTTGTTATGCACAGCTTTACTGACACACACAGCCAAAGAGATCCTTTTTTGCAAGTTCCCTCAAAGCTGACTGATCACTAGAAACATCCCCACGCATAAGGCTCTGGAGAGTATGAAGTTTATTCTGACAGAGGAAGAGGTCTGTAAATATCTTTTAAATTATTCTTTGCCACCTGCTTTTTCATGCTTGACACAAGCTGTGATACAACAAGAGCCAGTCCAGCTGCTGCTATTAAAAAAACCCCCAAAAATAAATCAAATAAAGTAATTTTTCTTATTTGTTATAACTAGCTTGCTTAGTTTCATTTTGTATTTCTAGCCCACAGAATGCTTACAGGAAATTTCAGCTAGTAAAATGCAAATTTACCGTAATTGTGTATTAGCACAAGATGCAGGTGACCACAAGATCTGAGCTTTAGAGAAAAAAATAAGCGTTTGTACTAGCAGGGCAATAAATGACAGGAAACAAACCTGCCTGATGCTACCACAGGTTTTTAAGACTCTGACTCTCAGAAAAAGCATGTACACTCTACCTCCAAATAACACTATGCATTCTGATTAAATTCCCATAAGGGAAAAGATGTATAGTAGAAAAAGTTCAATTGCAGGGAAAAATCTATGCTTTTGTTTTACTAACTTCTAGCATACTGCTCTGAGGGCTGGTGGGGCATACTATTGGCACATAAAGGAAAAAGCTGAGCTAGGGGCAATCCTTCCCCTCCACAAGGGTGTAGGGCTGCTCTTTCCCACGATTCTTGGGAAAACATAAAAGAAATTTAGAATAAATGTAAGACTAATCAGAGCTACTACCTGATCACAGGAGCTGCTTTCATCAGAAAGGGGATGAGAAATGTCAAGGGTGACAGTTTCTAAAATGACTTTGTCTTTGGGCATCTTTCTCAGTCATTTACTATTTTCTCCTCCTTTGCATATGAGAATATCTAAATGCCTCTCAGTGTCCAATAAAAGCTTTTTGAAACAATTCATTTGCAATTACTTTGTTTTTTCAAATGGACAAATAGTAGTACCAGCAATTAATTTCTTTTTTCTCAGTGTGTAAGTATGAGGTAGTGCATTCTACTATGCAAATAATATTTATGCTGCATTGGAATAATGCAGTTCCACTGCAAATGAGGGGTAGTTTCTCAAGTTGAGGAGGAAACTTCCTGTGTTCATTGGCTATTTTGGATGGGCAGGTTAACTGCAGCAGGAAAATCACATCCAGTATCTTCAGGTAGCATTTCAAATTACAACACAGGAGCTTGTCTGTCAAAAAGAGAACAAACCCAAGACTTTGTCTCAAGCAAAGAGTATATGCTCAAGTATGCTGCAAGAGTGTTTGCTAATTAACCACAAAAAGGCATATATAGCATCTGCTGTACATTATTAAAGAGTCTTGTATTCTCTATTAAAGGTACCAGTGACTGATCTAATATTTCTTGAATTCGATGTAAAGTTTTGATCAGACCTGGAATGAAGATGCAATAGGAACATTAAAAAGGTCAAATGGAAAAGAAATTGACATCTTATTTTAAAATTTAAAATGTATATTCTTTGTCAAAAGCATAGGGTACAATAAACTCCATGACTAGGCTTAGGAATTCCTTTTCTCCAGTCAAGTAAAACAATAGCTTCTGGGGCAATATATTGTTTTAACATTAGGATATTGCTTTCCTGAAAAAAATCTCCTCTGTAGCAAATCAAATATAAATAAAAATCTAACAGCACAAACAAATTTATGGATTTAGAGTAAAAAAGTTTTGTCACACAAATAATTGTAGAAGCTAGCAGAGCTGCAAGGAGACTTCAAGTGTATTAGTTTAATCCCAATCTTTTGTAATAATTTTTCAATAATTATCTATAGTGTCTTAATTCCAGAGGAACAGATTATCCAAATTCCACTTACATCATCCACATATACCATTAGTCAATTTTCAAACCTTCTTCAAAGTTCACTGCTGTTTTCCAGCATGCAAAACATCAACAAATTTATAAGGAATTGTCTAAAAGTGATCATGAATTATTATAGGTTGGATCAGCACTTGCGTAAGGCAGGAAATTTCATCAGGAAATTTCATCAGGAAAGGTAAGCATTTGAAGCATATCTTTCTTTAGGGTAAGGTATGAACTTTAGAGAAGAGAGCAGAACATGTTCATAGTTCATTTCTGAAAGAGAAAGTGTTTGAATGTCTTATTCAAGAAACCTAGAAGTGTGGTTGATTTTGCTGCCACTTCATTTCTTTCAAGGTGAACCACATTGAAATTCCAGAGGCTTTTGGCCGTTCTTTATCAGATACTAAATCTATAGCACTTTACAGATGGGACAACAGACTTGCTCTAGGAAACAGAAACTTCTAATTCTGACATTGTAGTTGCCTTTGCCAGGTTCTACAGTATTTTACAGGAGATGACAGGAGCTGTTACTTCCATCTTTAGGAGAAGGAATTAAAATAGAAAACCATAAAATAACTGGTAAAAGGCACTGAGGAAAAAACAGAAGAGATCAATGATCTTTTCATTTTTTTTAATTATTATTTATTATCCTTCTTCAGCTTCATCCTTTAGTTCAGTGTTCTGACTTCAGGACCAGTGGCTGGACCAGTCCAAACCACAACAATGTCTTTGTTAATGAAAGCTTGGATCTCCACCAGAGTAAGAGTGGAAGGCATAGCTGAGTAAGACCAATAAACAAAGTAGCTTCATATACTTTTATAATAAACTCCATCTAAAATTCAAGGGAGGAAATTTCCTTGCAGAAGAAATAGTTCATCCCACAAGGTCTGTACTGCTACCAACAGTCTGCTTTGTGAAGAGAAGACTTCCATGCAGACTAATAGTCAAATCTCTTGGGAATGGCTCTTTCATTTATGCCAACATTAGCATTGATTTTGTTTTTAAAAAAATCTGATGTAATTGTATCTAGTGTCTGTGCTGGAAGAAATCACACCTATCTTCTTCATAAATGCTTATATATGGTGATATTTAATTTCAGAAGTTAACGATGTTCTCATCTCTCCTGTTCAGCTCAAGGCTGCTCTGATTTGTAGGAGTCAGTTTTCAATGTAACTATGTTCAAATGTAATTCCTGCCCATTTTTTTTTTCATTTAGGGCTTTCCTCAAATAATACTTTTCCTTTCTGATTGTATATATATGAAGAGCAATATACATAGATGCCATTCCTTGTACATATTCCAGTCTCAGTATGTCTTTCTCAGAACTGTATGACTGAAAATGAATTTATTGTCCAAGACAAGAGGATACTATTATTTTCATTTTTCATTTTTTGAAACCTCAGAGACTGAAAGTTATTGTGGTGTGGGAAACCAGGGATGTTACTGCAGATATAGCTTTCAATGTCAGTGTTGGAATATTGGCATAGCACTTTGGAAAGCTTCTCTTTTTTATACCTATTATTTTTAAGATGTAAAGTCCATAAAAAATAGCTACAGTAAACCAAATTGCCACATTTAAGTCAAGTCTGAAGACAAATCAAACATCAGTTCATTAGTCTTTCTATAAAAGCACCCTGCCACTCAGCTCTTCTTATAAGAACCAAAAACGTGATTAAAGGAAGCATTAAATGCAAGTAAAATAAAGACCACTATTTATATTTATATTTAGCAACAGAAAACCCCACCCATCTTGCTAATTTCCTCTTTTAAGAGAGAAAGGGAAATCTGGAAATGTACCCCACCTGCTACAGCTGCTTTGATTTTAAGTTGTCTGGCTCCTTTGTAATGAAAAGGAGTGAAGAGATGTCTTCCTTCTGCCGAGTGTAATTTTATAAAATCATATAGTCATCTAGGTTGAAAAGACATTTAAGATCCAACCATTAACCTAACACTACCAAGACAATCACTGAACCATGTCCCAAAGCATCATCTTTACCCATTTTTAATTACCTCCAGACACATTTATTCCACCACTTCCCTGGGCAACCTGTTCGAATGCTTGAAAACCCTTTTAGTGAAGAAATATTCCCTAATATTCAATCTAAACCCTCTCTGGTGCTTGAGGCCATTTCCTCCTATTCTCTCACGTGTTACTTGGAAGAAGAGACAGACCTCCACCTACCTCACTACAACCTCCTTTCTGGTAGTTGATGAGACTGATAAGGTCTCTCCTCAGCTTCTTTTTCTCCAAGCTAAACAGTTACAGCTTCCTCAACTTCTCCTAATCCTTGCACTGTAGACTCTTAACCAGCTGGTCCATTGGTCTTTGGACTCCTTCCACTAATTCAATATCTTTCTTGTAGTGAGGCACCCAAAACTGGACACAGTATTCAAGGTGCACCCTCACTAACTACAGGGAGGTGATCATATTCTTTGTCCTGCTGGCCACATTTATTTGCTTCTGTAAAATTTCATAATGCTTTGGGGAGTGTTTTTCTCATGATTTAATTGAGGGTATCTAAATAAAAAGAGAACACAGATTGAAAGTTGCAATTAAAGACAAGTACACAGACAGATTAATCTTGAAATGTGTGAAAAAGCGATAGGCATTCTGACAGTGTTGTAGTCAGGTATTGTAGAGGGAGCCCATCACAGTGAGCCACCCTGAGTAAACTCACAAAAGCCTGAGGCACAGAGTTGGGGGAAAACATCCTGATATTTCCCAGATCTAATAATTAATCAAAAAGGCTTCCTTTGCCTTTCCTGTCTGGAGTGGGTTTTTTTTGAGGAGATGATGAGACTGAAGAAAAGAGATCTCAGGAGCAAGAAGATGTTCTATCAGTTATGCTGAAAACCTTGGCTGGCCACCAAGCAAGCTTGTTCAGCAGATGCTCTTAGCAAGCATTTCCCTCATGGAAGAAAGTCTCATCTTTACCAGTATGACAGCCAGGTCATTTGAGGAGAATATATTTAATTTAATATGCTCCTTCTTTTTGCTAGCAAAATGATATGGCTATATAGCAATCACCTGAATGACAGAAAGCAACTAACAAACTTCTACATCAAATACCTTCAAAATGTCAGTGAGATTCACTTAGGAGGGATTGAAGGCTGAACAGTGGGCAGTTCAGTGAAAGATGAGAGGCAGCTGAGCAATCTCCATTCAGGGTTATAACCAGGTGCCGTAGTTACATGAGTGCAAGAGTCTGCAGGTGACAGAGAGGCATGGGGAGGTGGCATGGACTATTTCAGCAGACTCCACAGTACTCCCTTTGAAATAGCAGCTGCTGGTAAATTTAAGTGTTCTTTCTCTCACTCTGGGGAAAGGACCTGAATATTTGATATAGTGATTGTGAGGTTTTGGTCTGAGGATACTATTTCTGGAAGCTTGGCATGCTGTCAGTGTTTAACTAGAAACCTGCAGTCTTCAAATAAAAAACCCAACTTTTTAGCAAAAAAATTTGGGATTAAAAATAATTTTCTTCTGAAACCTCCTCTTGTTGCTACTTCTGTGCATTTTCAAATGCTTTCACTTCTGTTAAAACAACAATGGGAGAAGCAAGATGTGTAGCTGCAACAGCGGTCACAAAGGCAAGGGCTTTGCTCTCCATAGCAGTTCTGCTGGTTGGGACTTATTTCTTTTTTACCGTAAAATGAAACACTGCGCAAAGGGTAACCTCTGGTTTTCCCTTTATGTCCCTTCTTTGCAAAAGTACTTGGGTGCAGAAAGAATAAACTCTTAACATGAAGTGAGGTGCCTCCTTCCTGTGGTTACACATTTCTCTTTGTTCAGAAGATCAGCAAAGTAATTTATACCTTCGTGGCTGCACCAGGTCGTGTATGAGTGAGGTGTTTCCTTGAAAACTGCCGTGTTTCAGCTTACTCATCATCTGTTTCACTGAAAATGCATTCCTGCCTTATCATCATAATAGAATTACTCACCATAAATTCAAAGGCTTTGGACTAAAGCTGCCCACAGCTTAGCACCTGCAGAACTCGTATTTGCAGAAAGACAGCAGTTTAATGCAAAATGAAAATGCTCTGATATGCTCTGAAAATGCTCAGTTGATTATAAATCACCACCATTATTGTTATTATTTTCAAATGACTTTGCATGAATTCTCCTGCTTTGCTTTTAAATAGGGGCAGAATGTTCTCTGTGGGCAGCACAACTTCCTAACCTCTTGTGCAACCTTTTGCCCCTAGGTATAGGGAAAAATGTCATTCATTCCCCAAAGATTCACTTCTTACTCTAATGTCATTGCACCAAGTATCAAAAACTATATAAAGTTGCAGAATTTAACAGCTGTTTTTCCTACTGACTTCCTCAGGCCTTCTGGGTGAGTAAATGAGTCATGTGAGAATCAGATCTTCTCAGTCAATGATGCAAGAGTAAAAAGGCTCCTTGGACATTCATTATTGCATTATGGGGAAATATTTTTGGGCTGGGCTGTTTCAGTGTAGCCTCACAGCTTTGTGCATGTAGCAGTATTGGTACTTCTAGCAACAGGCACTGAATTTACAAAGACCCAGGACTTGCTTTGTCTGATGATGTCTTGACCTACCTGAAGCTTTGTTTCCACTTACTTCCTCTGTATGAGCAATTTTTTGTAATCAGGTGGCCAACTCACCTTTTTTTTTTTCTCATTTTTCAATGACAATTGCTCATTCCACATCTCTTGAAACCCTGAATATCAAGTCAGGAATGGCTCTAATGAAGAGCCACCAGTAGTAAGAGAAGCTCAGGCCTGAGACCATCTGAGGAACATGAGCATACACAAGTCAATGGGACCTGATGAGATGTATCCCAGGATCCTGAGTGAACTGGCAGATGTAGTGTTAAAGTGTGTTCAAGAAGTGTCCAAGGCCAGTTTGGATAGAGCTTTGAGTAATCTGATCTAGTGAAGGATGTCCTTGCCCATGGTAAGTAAGAGATTTGGACTTGGTGATCTTTCAATGTTCCTTTCGTTCCAAATTGTTCTATGATGCTATGATTCTAGTCCTTAAATTTTTGTTTCAATTTGTTTATCTTCAGATGATACAATTGTCATATTATGCAGGCAGCAGTTAGATGCAACTATTCTATGTAGAATAGGTTGTTTGTGACTAACACAACAACATCATGTGGAGAATCTGAGGCCAGATATGACAGTGAAGGCCTGGGTAACTGGGAGCACAGGATGAGATGCTAAGGAGTGGAGGAGTCCACCTGTCACTGGAGGCCACACAGTTGTAAGCAACTCACTGGTCCTAAGATAAATAAATCAGAGTGGGATCTGGGCAAAACTGCTATTAAGGTTAACCAAGACAGCGAGCACAACAACAAAAAGCACCTAACACATATAAAGCACATCAGGTATAATAACATCAGATTTAATATAGACTCGAGGACCTATGAAGAAAGAGCAACATGTAGTATATGAAAATTACTCCAAGCAGATCCTGGAGTGATGAAGAAGAAGCCATCAACACCAGCAGTGTCTTTTCTCTGCAACAGATTTGGACTGTGGATGACTTGCTGTATCCACAACTGTTGATTGTTTAAGCAAATAAAATTAGGACCCTGAGGAGCAGTGGAAGGCTGAGCACAACACCAGGGCAAGGGATAAGAGCCAGGACATGCATACATAGGAATTTTAAGTGTATAGTTTTCTTGAAAATTGTCCTCTGTAATTCTTCTCTTAGTTTACTTTTTCTCTTCCCTTCCAATAATAATTAGATCTGTGCTAATACTGGTGCCTTGATTTTGCTGCTATGGTTTAAATTACACTAACAAGAAATTCTCATCTTTACACATAATTTCCAGTACATTTTTAAGGTTGTTAGGGTCATAACTGCAGCCTGTTTTGGTTGCTACAGTATTTCTGGTGGATCATGCAGAAATTCCTTATTATTTTGGCTCAGATCATGCCCTAGTTTGGACCTGGTGCCGAAGTAACATGATTTGATGTGCTAATACTTCCCATTATAAACAATTGAGAGTGAGTAATATTTCTTAAACACTTCTACTTGGTGCAGGAGTTCCTAAATCCTTTGGAAATTATGAACTGCTAGGTAAGATATAACCTGGCCCATGGAATGTAACTTTGGGCTAGGAAGGAGATAAATGTTGACCTTCAGAGTATTTGCTGAGTAAACTAATGAAAGGACAGACAAGAGAAATCTTCTCTGACAGTGGCTGTGACTTCAATACAGTAATCTTCTGACTCCTGGTCTGGCACTAAGTACATATAATTTTGGAAGAAAGCTACTCATTGAGCACAGAAACTACTTTTCAGTGCAGACCACCTTTCTGATGGACTTGATATTTTTTAGTGAACTCTTAAACAATGCTCTGCTTATTTTTAAGGTGAAGGTACCAAAATCATTGCAAGCTCAACTCTGAGCAAGTGGCAGAAGTGCTTTTTCATCTCTGGAAATATGACTCATAACATTATCAACTGTTCCTGAATAAGAGGAAAAGGAGATTGTTTGGCTGCTATTTCTCACCTTTTCATCAAAACCCCTGTTGAGGTGTGGGTCTGTGCAGGTCTCCCTTCCTGCTGCTTTCCTGGGGCAGGAGTAAAGCAGTGGTCTAGCAGTGGTTTAGAGGTGGCTAAAGACTATGGACACACATCCTGTGCTTTGTAAACAAAAAGTCCCAGGAAAGAAAAAGGGAGCCAGAGGACTAGCAGCAGTCTTGCTGGTGATTTTCTTGCAGTGAGATGGCTGTGCTAGATGGGCTATCATTGTTTCACCCTCTGACCTCAGCATGGCTGGGTCTAGCCCAGCTCCCTCTCCTTTCCCTGGGCAAGGCTCATACCAGAAAAAGGCATCAGAATGATGCCTTTCCCTCTCCTTGGCCCAATGCACCTTGCAGGGCCAGACCCCACACTGCTTTCAGTCCTCTTTGATGTTGCATGATTGAGCAACTCACACATACATAAGAGCAAAATAATAAATCCTCAAAACTACTCTGCAATGTAGATCGAAGTTGGGGTATCTCTGCGACTTACAGATTGGAATCTGAGACCCAGAAATATTGACCTTATTTTTGCAGCCCAGTTTACCCTCTATATTACAAAGTAATATGCAGTAGCTCTTTTTGTGTTGGAAGTCTTCTCTCCGGGAGTGCAGTGTTAGTCTGTGCCAATGGGGTGAATGGTACTTCTGTGAACAGCACATGTAAATGGGAGAAATACAACTAATGATCAGTCATAAAAAATTTGGTGTCGTGTCTAAAATCACTCAGGAGACTCATCATCAGAGAAACAGAGGGATAAAACCCTATGCACTGCTCCTTTACCTTCTGAATGCAAAATTCTTTTCTTTTTTTCTCTAACCTTGCAAGTCTCCCAGCTACCTTCCAGTTTCTACAATGAGATGGAGCTCCTGTATCTATATGTCTCATTCCCTACACAATTCTGATTCCCTACACAATGTCAGATATATCTCTTTGTGCAGTCAAGGAGGAAAAGCCATGTACAGCTCTATCCATGACATCTGTTAACCTTTAATTCTATGAAGTTAAATGTGTACTTGTAACTAGTTAGCTTGTAAAGAGTGATGTCTGTCTATCAAAAAGAATGCTGAGTCCACTCCTCTCCCCATTCATGATTTCCAACACTGGGAGGAAGGGGACCACTTTGACCTGCAAATTCAGCATTAGCCTTTTCATCTTGTAACTGTATAGGCAGTGGTGGGTTTGGAGGTTCACCTCCAGTCCTCTGTGGACAAAAAAATACAGATAATGGCAACATAAGGGGCTGTAATTCTCTTTTGCTCCAAGGACAGATCTTTCCTGGCAGAACTAATGGACTGACTGATGGTGTTATTGCACTGCTGTTCTGTTTGAAGCAAGGTTAGAGAACACAAAATGCATTTGCCAGCAGGTTTAGAGAGGTACTTTGTGGGGAATGTTGTAGTCTCATGGGCATAGGCTGCTCTGCCCATTCCTCCCTAGCTTTGTCCCAGAATTCGGAGTGTCGCCTCCTGGTCCTTCCTGGTATTCCTGTGCTCATTTTCAGTCAATCCATTTCCAGTCATTTTGCTTGGACTGTCTCAGATGTCAGTGCTTGCATCTCAGTCTGTTCTATCCCACAGTATTTCAGTTTCCTGCCCTCCTTGTCCAACTCATGTTAGTTATCCTCTTATAAGTCTCCTTCTCCTTGCTACTTCCCCAAACAAAATACAACTCAGGTTAGCTGGAGCATTGTAGGGGACAAAGGTCTTCTCATACAAGAAAACTCTGCTCAATTTCATCAGTGGTGAGAAAAAGAAAACTACAAAGAGAGAAATTAATTTTGGTCATCATTTACCTTGAGTTTCCAGCACCATGGAAACAGGAAAGAGGAGCTGTCTACAGCTTGTGGTGGCTGGAAGTGGAGCCTGTGGTCCTTGGAAGGCCAGAGGGCTGAGCAATTGACAGGGATCCTCACATAGTGATCAAGAATGAGGGGAGTGATGGGTGGCAGGAATTAAGTTGATTTCTAGTGGGCACCTCACCTCTGCAAATTTGTGGAAGCTGAATAGTTTCTGAAATGCATTTTAACTTGAAAATGTAAAGCCTTTCTGTCAAACTGCTTGTTTCACCAGTCTATTTTGAATAAACTCAAAGCATCAGCTGAGAGAACTTACAGTCTTGTTCTAGATTGGAGGAGCAGGAAGCATTGTTATAGTGTAACATTCTGTCTTTGGGCCATAAACAGGAGAAACCTGCCTAGTTGCTCTGTGAATACAGTACATCTCCAGTACCACCACTCATAAAACTCTGAGAAGGTGTATGTATAACTTTCTTGGAGCTGGAAGGACTGAGCGCTTACAGAGTGCTCAGCGGGAAGAATGGCCCATCAGATCTTTAGTGAAGGAAACTGAAGTTTCTAAAGTGAAAGAAATTGTGCTTTCACAAAACCGTTGTTTCTTAAATTGTTTGGATCTTCACTCTATTTGGCCCAGCTCTTGAAATAACAGGAGAAAGTGCACCAGCTACTTTGTTTCATCTGAAAGACAAGATTAAAAGCTGTAAGAAAGGTCAATAGGAGCAATATATTTTTTCCCTGTAGCATTTTACTGGAAGTGACTAAATCAATTTTGAAGAAATAATAATAAAAAAAAAATCACCCTGTATTGGATCCCCTGCATAGAAAACTGAACAGTTTAAGCCTAACAAGGTTACAAGCCATTAAAGAAATCTTCTGCTGGGCAAACTCCAGCAATGTCAACATTAGATAGCACAACCTGCTCTGCCTCAAGTATAGCATCATTGCTGCACATGTGATTCCAGCATTTCCAAATGGGAAACCATAAAGAGAATTTAATAATATTATTTTATTGGGAATCAGAACTTTATGGCAACCAACCGATTTGCCATCAAACTACCTTCTTCAGTTATTTAAGAAGCAATAATCCAGAAACTGTCAACATTACATTTGTATGTATGGTAAAGAAGCACAAGCCACCTAGAAACAGCTGTTTTCCACTCTGAAAAAATGAAGTTTTCTAACCTCTGCTTAGGTTCTGCTTGATGTGCAATTTCTTAAAGATGGGGATTTTAAAACAGGTTGCTGTCTGTCTGTCTGTGTGAGACAAAGACAACAACTTATACAAAAGGTGTGAAATACATTTAAAAATTTAAGATAGTACATGCTGAGTTTAAAAGTATTGGGTTAAAGTTATCTTTGTTAACTAGCAGATACATGCTTTGCCTGAACCCTTGTGAAAGATAGATTCCACTGATCTAATAGTACTTAAAAAGCAAAGGATTACTTACATAGGAAATACTAGATTCTGAGATGATTCACATTGCAAACTGTAGCACGCTATTTCCCAACACTCATTTTCATTTTCCATTTTGCGCATATGATTTGTCCCTGTGCTGTCATTTTCAGTTATGCTCCTTTTTGTACATTTCTTTTTTCTGGTAGTTTCTTAGCCAAATATAAAACTTTTTAAAGTGCTAGTCATTATTTGCACCCATTGACCACATAAATCTTCAGAGACACTACTTTAGACAGAACAGTGAAAAAGTACTTCTCTTTCACAAAGAAGCCACTAAACCCAGAACTGCTCCAACAACTTGTATTGCATCCAGTATCTTAAATGAAGCTTTTTGCTGTTGTCTGTTTAAGTAGCTGACAAGCAATATATTATCCTAGTTCAAAAATGAGCATGGCTCATGCATTCCAGTGCTAGCATGGCTTGTGCCACTATCTAATTCAGTTTCATTCAAGGACCAGGACACTTTGAGACTCCAGGGGGAGACTCCAGGGGGAGCTTTTCTTCCTAAGACTAACTGAAGATGTGATGAGCCAAAACTATCTGTCATATAACTAATCTGAAAAATGGGCTGCAATGCACTAACAAGGGCCCTTTACACCTACTTCCTCCATGCATGGGGGAACCTGCATGGTTTGGCTGCTACTCAAGTTAGAGATTTTGGAGTAATTGAGCCAGAGCCAGCACCTCGCTCAGTCTGTAACTCCTCTGACTGCTGGGGCTGCTTCTGATGGTAGAGAGATTGAAAGTCTGAATCACATCTGTGAGACTCACTTTACTCGGTAAAATATTACTCAGTAAAATTTGCACAGTAAATTATTACATGGTAAAATTTACTCAGTAAGACCTCTCATTTGGAGAAGAGCATGTAAGCAATCTGCTTAAATACCTTAAACACTTCCCTCTTACCCAGTTGGCTATGTTCCCATGGAACAGAGAGAGGGCAGGTGCTTACCTTCCATAACTACCCATGCAGTATTGCTTGTGAATGCACACTATGGACAGTAAAAGAGAAAGCTCTGATAAATTATCAGCTTGGGGTTCACCACTATCTTCAGAGCTCTCTTCTGCTTTTCTGCCACCCAAATGGACCTTGCTGGTAGAGATAGCTCTCCAGGATAGTATCGTATGGAGTAAATCACTCTATGATACATAGACAGCTTGTGGGGTATCCTGAACTGTAGTATTTTCTATGCTTGGTACTTGACTTTAATAAAAAAATCAAAATTCTTTTAGTCTGGTAATTATATTTTCCTAGGGCTTTAAGAAAATTAATTTATTTAAAGAAATACCAAACTGAGGAGCAGCTCTTCTACAGCTCCAAAACCTCTTAAGAGCAGGGCAGAACAGAATTAAAGCTTTGGATCATACCCTCTACCACATGAATCAATATTCACAAAGTCTGGAGTGGGAACACCAATTCTACTTCAGAAAAACCTGATGATGGAAATGACTGTGGGAAATATGCTTTTCCTTGGCTTCATAATGGAAACCAGACCTTTTTATCTCCTGTAACCAAACTTCTAGCAATGATCTAACCATCTTGTTTTCCCATGAGAGCAATAACAGCATATTGAAATACTTCCAGGGGAAAGAAAATAAGATTGGAAGAGCAGAGGGGAAATCCAAGATTAAACTATGTGAATTTATAGTTTTAAGATGCTTCAATTCTCTTGCAACATGAATGAGAAAAAAATATGATGGCTAAACAACAAATGATAAAATGCAAAAAAATTACAATATAAAATATAATACCATAGCACGGACTAAAAATACCATGGCTGTATATAACTTCATATGGTTATAGAACTGATAGGCTTCTTCAAGTCAAACTCCACCATCCTGTAATAAAATCAGACTTGAGTTGTTTTTTAGAAATTTACGATATCATACTTCGAGTCCTGACTCCCTCCTGTGCCCAGAATTTCAACCTGCTTTAATTAGACCATAAATACTTGAAATTATTTGGCCAAATCCCTAAGTTTGATGTTTTATGGCTTACTTTAAGACCAGATTTGCATGTTCTTCTAACTTCATTGTGTCAACATATGCAATCAGTTATCTAAGCAGTTGTGAAGTTTATATACAATACTTTCAGAATAGAAATGCTGTATAAAACAAATAGACTGCTAATTCTGGAGCAGTGTTGTCTGATTAAAAAGCTAATGTTCCCTGACTTAAATACTGTTTAGAGCTGATTTCTGCTGAAATAAATGCAGAAATTGCAATGAAGTGTCATAGCTTTGCTACTGATCAAATAATGTGCAACAATTTAATCTTTAAGTTCAACTGTCTATGATATAAAACATGTTTCAGAGGTGACCACTTGCCTCAACAAGTCTTCCCCATCTGGAAATAGCTTTCAGCTAACTAAAATCTTGATGCTGAGTTTCCACCCAACCATAGAGAAAAATACATGGGAGTGTTTTCAGACATTGACTCCAACATATTCTTGGGATTCACTATAATGCATTATAAGAGATAAAAGATTTTTTTGGTTAAAGATAATGGAAAACATTAAGTTATTCATTGTTCAAAAACTTCTTGTCACATCTGCATTTAAAAACAGGACTGAAGATTAGGGACCTCTTACTACATTCCTTCATAGGAAAAAAATTTCTTCATCAGACTTTACGAAGCATGATAGTCTCCAAACCACTAGACTTTATGATTCCTCTACCCTGCGGTGAGTTGCCTGTGGTATGTACACCACTGCCAGTCCATCACATTTATCCTTGTTTCTCTGGAGGACTTCTCTATCCCAACAAGCATGTGCCACAACCCCATGACACAGAGGCCAAAAGCCCTGTGTGGTGAACCCTAAGATGATCAGGTGGCTGGACTTTTCGATGAACATAGGTGCTTCCAATTGAAATTATTCTATTCTATTCTCTTCTATTCTATCACTGTAATGCAGAACAGCAGTGCACATGTGTGACACGATGTGTAGTTGTGGAGCCTGCTGTGTGAGTTGACTGTTCAGACCTGCATCTGAGCATACTCCTGCAGGGGACATGGAAGATTTGTGTCGCTTCATGTTATACAGATCTGGAGTTTTGAAGTTGTTAGCTGATATTTTGTAAGGTAGAAGCAAATGATCTCTCTGAAGCATGTCTGGACTCACTGAGGGAAGGAGAGAGGGAGAGAGTGAAGAAGAGAAAGAGGGAGGGAGGGGAAAACTCTCATAGGCCAGGTTTTTTAAAGCAAAGGGGGGGAGGAAAGGTTAAAATTGTTTCTTTCCAACCCGAGTCAATCAGGCGAAAAATGTCCTGGTTAAACAATGTATTGCACAGATGGTTACAGGTCTGGTTTAAGGGTTAGCTAACAGAAGTGTTACAATGTTTAATGGACATGCTGGCAAACGGAAGTATAATAACACCAACCAAGATTGTCAAGAACAAAATCTCATTCCTCTACATGTGTGGTACCATAAGAAAAATGTGCTGCACCTCAGCAGAAGGAGAGCAAAGGAAAACAGTGAGAAGCGGTGTGGCGATTAGTACTATTCAATCCAAATTCACATGAGGAGTAGCCAAGTCCAGCTTAGTAAAAACAGCAGAGTGTGATGAGAAATGGCTTTTCTTCCTGATGTAAATTCCCAGGGCACTGCGGAATATTTCAGGCTTTTACTGTCTGAGAGTCTTTTTACTAGATGGAAAGGACTGTACCCTCACCTCCTGCTTGAGCTGTTCCCACTTTGTCAGAAGCCATCAAAGGGCAAAAGTCTTATAAAAGAGGCAAAACTAATCTTTGTCAATAAAATCAAATAAAAAAATTTTGCAGTTGTGCAGTCTTGTCAGAGATGTGTGTGCATGTCTATGCACACAGGAGTACACAGATTTATATATATACACACCTGCAATCATGTGTGCAAACAACACAGCACACAAAGTATATTTTAAAAATAAATTTAGCAAAAAGACAAAATCCCTATGAAATTCAAGGGGGGCAAGTGCAGGGTGCCACACCTGGGAGGAATAACCCCATGCACCAGTACAGATTCAGGGCTGACTTGAGCAGCTCTGTGGAAAAAGACCTAGGAGTCTTAGTGGACAACAGGATGACCATGAACCAGTAGTGTGCCCTTGTGATCAAGAGAGCAAATGGTATCCTGTGATGCATCAAGAAAACAGTGGTAAGCAGGACAAGGGAAGTTGTCTCCCCCCTCTTCTCTGCCTGGGTGAGGCCACATCTGGACTACTCTGTCGAGTTCTGAGTTTCCCAGTTCAAGAGGACAGAAAACTGTTAGAAAGGGTACATCAAAGGGCTGCAAAGATTACTAGGGCACTAGAATATCTCTTATGAAGAAAGGCTGAGGAATCAGTGGATGACCCAACCTGGATGGGCCACAAGAACTTCAAAAGGAACTCTGCTTGCTATCTTAAGATTTGTACCGCTTGGAGATTAATTACACATTCAGAAACTCCGTACAACAAAGCCACAACTGCAGAGTTATGATCTTTGCACCATTGCAAAGCATTGCTGCCTTGCAATCAGAAATAATATTTGTATTTGGAGCTCCTAAACCATATGAAAGTTTCAAAATAGCATCATAGTTAAATGCACCTAGTAATGATTAAAAAGAAAAACAATATGCATAGATACAGAAAATAATACAAGAACAGGCACCTTCATACATTAGGTTTGCTAACATAATATGTGTAGAGGTCATGAAAACAAGGTAGTTCTTGAGTGTTGCTGCAGGTCAAGTTATTATGAACTACAGTTTATTTAACTATGCAGAAGACAACTATTCACACCAGATTATTCAGATGTATGTGCTGTTCTACACCTTTCAAAACCTGCTGATTACAAACACATCCTGCCCTGTGTTGTTTCAGTTGAGAGACCTACAGCAAAGTGTCTTATGTGTCTGATTAGAATTAAGCTTCCAGAAATGAGTGAGTAGTTACTTTTGATCTCATACAAGTATGTATTTGGTTACAGTCCTATCTCGGGAGATTCATACCTTGAAACTGCATTTGGATGTTATCTTTTTTTCTATGCTTGATTAGCCCACTGCAGACCTACAGAAAAGCTTCTCATTCCACCCACATTTAAAGTTGGGTTTCAGATTTCATTTGCTAAAGTAAATAAAGGATACGACAATCTTGCTCATGATGGCATATTCTCACTTTATTAGCTGTGGTGAAAGAAAATACTTCTAGGCCTAGAACTAGTGTGCAGCTACAAAACTGTGACCCTAGACAGCAACTGACCAACAATTCTACATTTAAAGGTTAAGAATTTAATAATACGTGATCGCATTGAGAGATAGTGCTGAATATCAGTAGCAACTAACTGTTTTAAATTTTCAGATAAGGTGTCTGTTGTGTTAGAAATGGTATTGCCATTTCTTCCTGCTTTTTTCATGCATGGCCTGACCATGACCAACAGGTAATAGACCCTATCTCTTTAAGAAACTCTACAGGACCCTTCAAAGATTTCAGGAGGGATTCTGAAAGAGATGATCTGAAGAGGGTCTTACTGTCTGAAGAAGCTCATCCCGCACAAAACTGAAGATGGCTCTCACTGAATGTCTTCAATAAGCTTGTACTCAAACTTGGACAAAACTGGTCCAGAATTCCACAAAGGAGCTAAAGTCCCATGGCAAATTTAATTAATAAAAATTGTCATAAAGTTACATCAGACTAACAGGATAATGATGAGCAAGGCTTCAATATTTTAGCAACATAACAATAAGTGCTATATACTTTTAACATACTATGATTTTTTTTTTTAAGATATGCTTAGGAGTTCCTGGTAAACACTATGTGATTTCTCAAAAGCAAATGCAATCTCAAGTTTACCATTGCATAACTCCCAGGTGACCCAGTGACTTTAAAATGTCTGCCCCATTAATAAATCCCTTCTTCCAGCATGATCCAGTTTTTTTTTTTCTCGTGTCAAGTGACATCTGGAGGTGTTTAAAGCCAGGCTGGATAAAGCACTGAACAACCTGATCTAGTGGGAGGTGTCCCTGCCTATGGCAGGGGGTTTGGAACTAGATGATCTTTAAGGTCTCTTCCAACTCAAACGATTCTATGTGATTCTGGACATAGATTTGTCACTAAATGTTTTTGAAACCTTTGGGAAAATCACACTGGTTTAGCAATTCTGATTTCAAAAATCAGTGCCAAGCCACAGCAGAAAGTATGTGAGTCCACAGAGAACAAGTCATTTAGCATCCAGCCAACCTATTGGGTTGATCAGGTGTGCTTTGGGAGCAGTATCAAATACAAAATTTCTCCAAAAAGAAATAAAAATTTAAGAGTCCATGGGGTTGCAGACAGAACTTGCTGCCATCCTAAGAACAAACAGTGAATTGCTGAGTTAGTGTCCACAGGTAAATGGATTCAGGGATGTGTGATGATTTAAAAAAATGCACTGACTTAATATTCACAAAAGCTCCCAGTGTTTGCTTCATCTATATGAACACACACACTTTACACCCTTTTTCCTATTCAAGAATGGATTTTCCTGGAGGGAAAACACATCTGAATAATACTGAAAAAATTAATAATAATACCACCATCTAGCTGTGGACTCAGTTGCTCTTATACTCACCCAGTTAGGTTTATTTTTTTTTTCCAATTAGATTCCTTGCCCTGCATAAGTGCACCTTCTCCCTACAAAGAATGGGATGAATAGTGTTTGAAACAAAAGTCTTGTGACCTAGAGAAATAAATGGAGACAGTGCTATGAAATCTGGCTTTATCTAGTAATTAATGAAGAGACTAAAAGAACTGACCAGCACTTAGAGACAACTGATGTGGCTGTAACAAGCTCAGAAACATCCTGTGGCCCCTTCCATAACTTTCCAGAACTCAGAGCCCAGACATGTCTTTCTGGAGAGACCTTAGAGAAGCCTATCAGTACTTGAGGGAGGCCTGCAATAAAGCTGGGAGGGACAGTTTTCCATGGCATATATTGATAAGACAAGGGACAATGGTTCTAAACTAGAGCAGAGCAGGTTTAGATTAGACATTAGGAAGTTCTTTACAATGAGGGTGGTGAGGCACTGGAACATGTTGTCCAGAGAGGTGATGGAGGCTCTGTCCCTGGAGACATTCAGGGTCAGACTGGATGAGTCTCTGAGCATCCTGATCTAGTGCCAGATGTCCCTGTTCACTGCAGGGAGATTGGACTAGGTGACATTTAAAGGTTCCTTCCAACTCAATACATTCTATGATTTGACGATCCTATGATATCTAACGTGAACACTTAGAGGAAAGTAGCTAATGATGTTACTAGAGTCCTTAACAAAGCACCAAAGAAACCTGTTGCTACTTGCAGCTTCTGATCATTGCCAGCATGGCTCAGTTGTGGAGTTGCCACTAGTTACCACTGGACCAACACTGGTAATGACCAGAAGTTGCTATTTTTTCTTCAGAAGCTATTTTTTCTTCAGAAGATTGTGTCTTGTGAGCAGTCATGGATAGATCTCATGGTGGAAGTTACTTGCATTTATTAGGATGTGTTTCCAGTACCTTATTAATTAATGCTGTCAGTCAAAGCTCTACATAAGTATAACTATGAAGTTAAGTTTTGTAAAATAAAGATTAATAAATTAAATGAATTTTTTCTTTCGCCAGCTACAGCTGACACTCACACAATCATGACAGTCTACTCATGAAGAATGAAACTGTGCTCAAATGCTGTCTGCTTTAAAGACAAATTTATACTCTTCACTGAAGCAACATATAGATTGCACCTTCTGGGTAAACTGCTGTATTAAACCACCTGCATTTTCAGCACAGCTGCCTTTAAGGAAATGCAAAACATATGTTTGAGTGGTTAATCTATGCTGCTACCTTGAGAACAGACCACAAAAAGGATTGTTTTATAGTGGTTTTTTAAAAGCAGTATAACTTCTTAGTAACCAGTTTTCCAATGTTGAACCGCAACCCACAGTTAATTAAACTGGGTCAAGTACAATTTTTTAAATGCAGCAAATAACCAAGCTTCATTGCAAAAAACCATCTCCTGTGTAAGTACAGTATCTCTCTCTTCCATCTGTCCCTAGGATTTTATCATCTGACCGATGATGATGACATCTGAATACCTTCAGGGAAAAATATACAGCAAACACTTGGACACCCTATTCATGAGGAGGTGTCACTGGAATCTCTGCAGGTTCTTCCAAGGAAAAGCTCAGTTGAAGAATGTGTGCAAAGGGGCATGAGTATACATATTTTCTGAATTGCAAATCTACCGTAACCCAGTATTTTGGGGTGTCTGGTGGTATGCTGCTCTTCAACAAATATTTTTTGGATGGAAGTTTTAAAATTATGCCTAAACCTATTTTTTACAGACATCCAGATGTGTTTCATTTCACTATCTCTCTAGTTTTGACCAAAAATATTTCTTTCAGAGTTTTCAGGAACTTTGACCTGGGCTTCTGTGTTCCGTTGTGTAGGAGAGCAACACAGCTCTTGTGGCAGCTGCCACACTCTAATTCAGTTTTTGAGAAAGATGTGGCTTCACTCCTTGCCCTAAAGCAAGGAGGACACAGAAAACCACATTTTGTGGTTCAAGATTGTTTCAGCTCTTGCTAGAATAAATCACAGGAATCCAACTGCAGAGGGAAAATTACCTACCTGGATGTAAGATAGGAAGAAAGATGAAGTTTCATACTGGAATACAGGAAAAATAACTATCTTCCTATAGATGTGACCTTGTCATCTGAGACAGGTTCTGAACAAGGTCTTAGTCTTCACAGTATTTTAATTAAAATGAGATAAAAGGTTGAAATGTTACTGGGGAGAGTCTTCAAATTGTTTCTGCTATATAACTTATGCCTAGATTGTGCCCAAATTTAGCTCAAGCTCTTCATCTGATGGTTGAATTTTGGGTGGACAATATGGCACCAGCAATGTTGAGAGTACTTGTGCAAATCAGGGTACTAGACAAGTTCAAAGTGCAAGTGTTCACCTTGTTAATTATTAGTAAATTCAGAACAAAAGACAAAATTTAAAACTCAAACAAATTCTTTCATCATTTATTCAATCTTGATCCCAATCAACTGCCAGTCTGCAAAGACTGAATGATTAATCGTACGATTTGAGAGCTTTCCTGAGCAGAACAAGAACTTGGGAGCAATGCTTTGGGACTTGAAGTATATTCCTGGAACGAAAAGAATAAGCAACCAAATATGTATTTATATTGATTACCCAGGAGATAAAGATTAATGACTTGAACAAATTAGTGTATTTCAAAATTCATTAATATTATTCAAATTTCTTCAATAGTTTCAATAATTTGTTCAATAGATTGGGTGTAAATGCTAAGTACCTCTCATCTTACTTAAAGAAAAAATCATAGTTCCTCTCCTCAGGGTAAAGGGATCTAAGAGGTATTAGTATTTCCTTTGAG
Organism: Turnix velox; assembly: GCA_013400935.1. NCBI lineage: Eukaryota > Metazoa > Chordata > Aves > Charadriiformes > Turnicidae > Turnix > Turnix velox. The sequence continues at coordinate 877 of VZTY01025049.1, read as the reverse complement.
ATCTTAGCATCAGCTAAATAAGCTCAATATGACAAATGCATACATCTTTCATTTAGAACAGAGATGTGGAAAGCTTGTCTCCTCCCCTCTCTTGCAAAGATTCCTGCAATAATTAACAGGACTCTTGATCAGCAATGCAAAGAATTTAAAAGAACTTTCGTTCTGCAAATGAACAGATTGCTAGGAGCTAATACTCAGTATGCATACATAGGAAATGTGGGCTTTAATAAAACAAACAACCCTTTCATATGGCAATACAGCATACAGAAGTGTGGGGTCTGAAGACCTTCACCAGTGTTGACATTAGAATTGTTTACACCTAGAGCATATGCAATCTTTCACATTTTCATGTAGCATACTGATATTATTTAATCATCAAAACAGTTATCAATAAAATAATCCTTTATTTACTTACATTAATGCTGAAAAGGGAACAGAACCAAATAAACACACATTCTTTGCTCCCAAAGCAGGCAAGGGTTTGAGTTAACCAGGTTTGTTTGGTAGTTAGTTGGTGCAGTGCTTGTTTCATCTATTCAGTTATGACATTAATGGAATTATTTCCTAGCATGCAACCCAAAGTTGGCCACCATAAAGCTGAGACTGCTAGAATTACAAGCTACTTCCAGAGAGGTTCCTGTGACTTGCAGACAATGCTTTCACACCACAGTTTGTTCTTATTTTTCATCATGCACTTTCTGCTTTACTCTCAGATGCCCCTAGGTAAAGGATCAATATCCCAGTGGGGTCAGAATGCTTCTGTGGTTTACAGATATTATGTGACTGCTCTGTCTGTGAGGACTGGTTTGTCTCTTATGTTGTGTCTCCTTAGAGGAAGCCTTTGAATCTTGAGGTATCCTTCACAGAATCACAGAAT
>VZTY01025048.1:4570-16130 GCA_013400935.1 Turnix velox | reverse complement strand
TCTATGATTCTATGATAACAGCCAGCAACCCACTGCTGGTGAGCGGTAGAACCATGCTACCTTGATGCAGCCAGCTTCTTCCTCCTCTCCCTTGGGACCTCAAGTTGGGAGCCTCTACAAAGATCTGTGTGTGGTCTCTAACTCTGTCTTGAAGATCAGCACATTATAAATTGGGCTACAAGCCTTCTCATGTGGGCTGCAATGCTTGTCCAAACTCATCCACATCTAAATGCAAGAAGTGAAATTCAGACATCAAGGATGGAAGTGCTGGGCCCCTGTCACCACAAGGCTCATCACTTACACAAGTAAAGCCCACAGAAACTACATCTGTGATGGGATTAACATGGAGCAGACTGGCTGTCATCAAACTTCACCTCCAGGAAGCTGGAGGAAGAGTGTGAAGAAGCAAGGAGATGACTCAGAGGGAGCCCTGGCTCCCAGCAGAGCTAGTTGCAGGCACAGCTAATCTACATCAACAGCAAAGCCCCCCAGCCATCAACTTCCCTGGGCAATAGGCAACTGTGCACAGCTGTGGCTAAGCTCCACATGTTTTCCATTAGCAATGTCTCAGTTGTGTGGGGTGGTTATAAATGTGCCAGGAGAGGAGAAGGGTTGTCTGTGGGATATTTTCACCATCTTTGGCATTTTCCCCCTCCTGCTTTTATATCTGCATGTAGTGTGAGCTCTTTTTCTTCTTTTGTGAGACTTCAGGTAGAAAAGGGGTGAAGGGAGGACTGGGGTGTGCTGTTCTTTAGGAATTGGAAGAGGGGAGATTTAGGCTGGGTCTAGGTGAGGAGCTGTTTCCTGTGAGGGACTGGAAGAGGTTGTTTGGAGAGGTTGAGGATGCTCTCTCTTGCTCTCTCTTTCCCTGGAGCTGTTTAAGGCCAGGCTGGATAAGGCATTGAGCAACCTTGTCTAGTGGGAGGTGTCCCTGCCCATGGCAGGGGAGCTGGAACAAGATGATCTTCAAGGTCTCTTACAACCCAAACTATTGTATAAATTTATAGTTCTATTTTTGTGTGTGGTGAGAGCAGCAGATAAAGTACTGGTGAGTAAAGAAGCTGTCTTGGAGCCTTGCTAGGAAAGGCAGTGTTTTTCACCAACAAGGTGAAAAGCAGAATCTATTGTTATGACATAAACAGGAACTGAATGGATTTGTATTTGCTAATTGTGTGATATCCATGCGTGATCAAGGCTCATGTGCATGTAGAGTCAGTGTGGGGGAATCCATGTAGCATGTAGACCTTTGATAAGACAAGGAAGAGTGCAGTTTGTCAGTGCAAATAACATGATTTTCATCTCTCTTCCCATTTCTTACTCTAATGAAGCAGGCCAGTGTCAGCTCTGCCTGTTGTGTTTTAACTGGTGAAATGGAGAACTGGGACAACAGCAAAGAAATTATTCAGCGACTGGATTTCTCCAGTTGTAGTGAAGAGAGTGAAGACAGGAGCATAAATGAAGAGGAGTCCCTGAGCTCAAGCCCTCTCAGAAGCAACCAGTTCCAGAATTGGCAAGGAAGCAGCCCTCTGATGGCAACCCCTCAAAGAAAGCTAAGTGAGATTTTCCTGAGCAGGACAAAAGCCTGGATGAGTCCCAACCCAAATTCATCCCCAGCTGTGAGCAAGAGGCGGAGTGATGCTGAGACACCCCTGCACATCACCTGGAAAAATCTGCAGCTCTGTGATACCCCACACACCCCCAAGGTAATGGTGTGTTACCTCTGTGTCTGACTGAGTGGGGCCTGCTATGAGGGATGGTGAGGGGATCTGTTGCTGGTTCCATGGAAAGCATGGTTTTTATGTTAGTGTTTTTAGTGCCTGCTCTTCCCTTAGAAAGAGCAGTTTGGAGAAGAGAAGGCTTGGGGGGACCTCATAGTTACTTCTCAGTACCTGAAGAGGGCCTACAGAAAGGCAGGGGTAGGACTTTTGAATAGGATATGTGATGGAGGGACTAGAAATAATGGATGTAAATTAGAAGAGGGGAGATCCAGGCTAGATATAAGGAAGATCTTTATGGTGAGGGTAGTGGAACACTGGAAGAGGTTGCCCAGAGAGGTTGTAGATATCCCCTCTCTGGAGGTGTTTAAGGCCAGGCTGGAGGAGGCTCTGAGCAGCCTGATGTAGTGGGAGGTGTCCCTGCCTATGGAAAGGGGGTTGGAACTTGATGGTCTATAAGGTCCCTTCCAAACTGAACTATTTCATGATTCTATGAAATCTGGACTGTGACCTCCTTCAATGTGGAGGGGCAATTCTGCATGACTAAAAATCTAGGTGTGGGAGCCAATGTCTTGACTCTTTCCAAGCTGTTCTTAAAGCCTATTGCTCGGTGTTGGGACAGTATGAGTTAAAGGTCTCAGCAACTGTGTGCTTGTCATGCCCTGTTCAGGAGAGGGAACATCTGTAGGAAGTGTTGAGCACACTGTGCTCCCAGAGGGATAAATGCATCTCTCTTCGTCATGCCCGGAGATGGGCAGCTTCCCTGACAGCTTTTGAATGCTAACTGGGGTTCTTCTGAATAGAGAATGTCAGAAATGGTGTTGTGGCCAGGAGGGTATACTCTGTCTGGCGAATCTGGATTTGTAAAGGAAGAAGTTCTTTAGGGTGAGGGTAGTGAAACACTGGAAGAGGCTGACCAGAGAGGTTGTGGATGCCCCCTCCCTGGAGGTGTTGAAGGCCAGGCTGGAGAAGGCACTGAGCAGCCTGGTCTAGCGGGAGGTGTCCCTGTCTATGGCAGGGGGGTGTAACTTGATGATCTTTAAGGTCCCTTCCAACTCAAACTATTCTATGATTTCTTCCAGCCAGCTTGTTGTCTGATGTTGCTGCTGTTCTTTATGTGAAACTGAGCTGCTTGGTGAATTTGGGAGGGAAAACAGGATATTGTTCAGGGTAGCAAACCCTCCTGTTGTAGGGAGGAAAAAATAATGAAGCAAGATTAGCCTGTCTTCCTTCATGTTAGGTGTTTGAAAATCTAACTTGCCTACTGAGCTAGGTCTTGTGGGGGAGGGACCTCAAGCTCTAGTTTCTTCTCAATTTTTTGCATAAAATATAATACAAGTGGTGGGTTAGCACTAGTTTCTGTTCCTAGGTCACTTCTGTTGCTTCCATCATTTGAGGCTTATAATAGGACTTCCTTAATATTCCTGCTCTAGTGATGATAGACTGGTTGCTCCTTTGCTTAAGTGGCACACACACAGATCAGTCCTTCTGGTGCTTCTGGTCCCCTCCAGGGACCTGGTTGTGTGGACAGAAGGCTAATTATGTGGCCACACACGAGCAACTTTGTGGTCACAATTACTCAGTACTTTCTAGGGGGAAGTCCCTCTAGATGGCATCTGTCCAAGAATTTCCTGCAGTCATTTCTTTGTGAGAATTCTCCTCTGAAAATAGACAAGTCTAGAATCAATTCAGACCAGATGGACTAGTGGAGTATAAATCTTGAGATCATGAATACTCAATACAGAATGATTTCAAGCTGAAAATTTTATGTGAATATCTGTCCTTCAGTGTGTGTTGTGGTGTAGATAACATGTTGGGTGGATGCTTCAAGGCACGCTGTCTGTGGCTTCATCTTGTAGGCCACCAGCAGCAAATGCACTAAATCAACAGTTTCTTTTCCTCTATTTAGTTCTGGGAGAAAGGCCTTGATTTCCAAGCATGCTAAAGGGGAGGGGAGGTCTCAGAAATAGAATATTCCAGAAATAGAATGTTCCAGAAGTGGATGTATACATGAGTGCAGCATCAATTAGGGGGGTGTAGGGTTCTGTATGCAGCTCTAGGGTTTTTAACCTCAAACTTTCAATGAGATATAGGACGGCTCCAGGATCACATTTGGAGTTCATGTTTCCATTCACAAGATTGGCACCATTGTTGGATCAACAAAGATACAGAAGTATCTTTATCTTTGTGCTAGGAAGAGGGTCCTCAAAGACCTTTTCACTAGAGGGGATGTTCTAGAAATTCTTTAGAAGTTGCACCTCTGTCTTGTGTGTGAAGCTGAAAAAGTCAAAACCTCAAAACCAAACTTACATGTCAGAAAGTTGATTGTTATTGATGGGGTCAAATCATGGAAAGTAAGACTTTTTTTGTGTCAGTATGAAGACTGGGGCCTTATCTGAAGTTCCTTATCTCATCTCAGGGTTTTGGTGCAACTGTAATTGTTGAGAGGTTGAACTATGGAAGATCCAGGACTTAAGTTTCTGAAGTCTTTTTTTTCTTTTTCTCTCAAGGATATCTCTTTAAATGTTACTTTGCCAGTAGCCACATAAAAACATTGATACTGACTTCCATAACTACTTCTGTTTACTGCTGGGGAAAACAAAAGGAAAGCTAGGTGATGGCCTAGTATCTACAGACAAACCTGTCCTAACCAAGCTGGTGCAGCAGATCATACCTGGCAGAACTGGGTCTTCTGTGTTGATGCAACAGAGACACAAGAATTGCATCATATGTAGGTGGGAAAGGTGAGCAACAGGCTTCTCTGGAGGATTGTGCTTTCCAAAATGGCTCTGCAGCCCTAGTCCAAGTCAGTAGGAAGTAGAGCCTGAAAAGGGCTTAGAAAAGACCACACTGCTATGTGGAAGGGCAAAAAAACTGTCAGGACTAAATTAGGGTCACGGAGTTTTCATGATTCAGCCGTCCTAAGGAAGAGAGCTGAAGTTTTGGCTTGCAGGAGAGGAGAGATTTTATTCTGACACAGTGACAGAAACACTTTGCTGGTTTATTTGACACTTTTTCTTTCCTTAATGCAGAGCCTGTTATCGAAAACGGCTTTTCCCTCATCTGGGGCAAAGGTGCCACCCAAAGGCTTCAGACATTTGACATTTACTCCTGGTGCTGACTCAGATGACTCTTCCCAAGCTTCTCTTGTCAACATTAATCCCTTCACACCAGAGTCGTATCGACAGATGCTCTTCCTTCCTAATGGCAGCCGGAAGACCCGAGGAGTGCTGTAAGTGCCTCTGCCTTTAAACACAAGGCTGGAAGGAGACTGTTTGAAGGAGATTAGTCGTAATAGAGATGTTTGGTATCTGCACTTATTTACTGAGAATGAATCATCCACTTCCGTGGTATTCATTGGTGCAGGGCAAACATTAGCAAGCAGATGGGGGCAGTAAAAATGTAAATAAGTCTCAACCGTATCCTTTGCTCAAAGGATCAACAGCTTACCTCCATACTATGGCTGGAGGAGATAATTGTACCTTTTTCTCAGCCATGAGTAGAGTGGAGGTAGATTCAGGTAGGCACTTACAGCTCAGAAGAGATGATGTGTATGTTTGCATGTCATACAGCCTTTCAGGTGGGTGCAGGCTACTGCAAGAGTTCTGCATTTGATCTGGGTTAACAGAGACATGAACTTAGTCAAATACTTGGGCACTACAGAGATGTTCAGTGTTTGTTGTAGCCCCTGCTGGAAGAGATGCTCAGCTGGGCATCCCCCTTGAAAGCACAGTGGGGTCAGTTCACTGGAAGCTGCTTGTGCACACATGGTTTCACCTGTAATAAGGTGGCTGGGAGAATGATGCTCCTGAATGGTGGCACTCTGAGCAGTACCTAAGTTGATATATAGAAGCCTTCTAAAAGGGCTTAGAAAAGACCACGCCTGGAACTACAGCCTGAGGCCTCAACTAGAAACTCATTGTGAATTCTGACTTTACCAAATAAATGTTTAATTGAATGTTGAATCAAGGTGTGAAGGTACCTTTGAAAATTGTTTTCATTTCACACCTCAGTTGGATTGGTGCAATGAAGTGATACATTTCAACTTTATTAAACCTTTTTTTATAGGAAGAAACCTGATGGAAGGAGCCAGATGAAACAGGAGCTACCTACAAAGGTATCTGTGTTCCCACCTACTATAGAGGATTAGATGCTTGTAAAGACAGCAGAAAAAGATTTGTCAAGCAATTGGAGGTCAAGTCTTGAGATCATGACAGAGGATGAATACTTAATACAAAATTATTTCAAGATGAATATTTTGCTAACATCTGTGAGTCAAACACTGGAGTTATTCCACCCTGTAAGGGAAACTTGTTCTGAAACTTTGTCAAGTAAGTCAAACTCTTTTGTTAGGAGCTCTTTCTAGAAAATACAATATAATTTGTTGTATTCAGGGGAACTTTTACTGTATTATTGAGTTTGCCTGAATAGTGGCTGTTGTTTGTGGCTTCAAAAAGCAGATGTTTCATTGTTTCTATGGATCAGTGTACTGACCATCTTTGTGCTGTTAGAACTGGGCAGCCACCTCCTACCTCCTTTTTTTTTTTTTATTTTTTCCTTCTACTTTTATCTGTGAGGAAGCTGCTGATACAATTGGCTTCTGGAAACCTCAGTGTTCAAATGAGGTAAAAACAAAAAAAATCTCAATTTTTCCCCTCAATTTTCCCGAGCAGCCCCGTGAAGGAAGGATCTTGTTTCGTGCAAGCAAAGAGTGTCGTTCGTTGTAGTTGTGAAATAATTAGATTTAGTGGAAGAATAATGGCACCCTCTTGCCGGGGAGAGTGGCATTGCAGAAATCAATAGGGAAAACGTAACAGCTACGCAGTACATCTGCTACTAAGTAATATCTGGGATTGCCACTGTTGTTCCCCTTACAAGAAAGCCTCGAATAACTTGTCTTATTTAAACTAATCAGAATGATATTTTAGTATGTAATATGGATATAAAATTGTCTACTGGGAAGTTACCTTCACTCCCTGAGCTTTTAAAGAGCGAAATAGAGCTGCCTTATGAAATACAGCCTGTTGTGAAGGGTTTGTTTCACACGGGCCACATTTTTGTGGTTGTAAGGACAAACTCTTTACCCTTCACCTCTGGTCATATACCAAATACTACAGCAAGCACAGCTCGTGTAGAAACCACTATCCAACATGAACCACTGTCCCTGTAAGTGAGAAGTCATGTAGGCAGCTTCCTTGTTGATAACTTTGTGCTTCACTGCTTATCTCTTTCTGTGCTTACTCCCCTGCTAATAGACACTGCTCTACAGGGAGCACCAGCAGTCTCTACTTCCCTAGTGACCATTACTGTAGCAATAAGGTTCCAGCTGTTCCACAGGCTTTTAGCGAAAAGTGTCTCTTGGTGAGAAAGCAGTGGAAATACAAACAGATGCACTGAGACCTGCTAGTCAACAGCTCTCGCCTCAAACCTGATGAGAACCTGAAGAGTGTCCTCACTGCAGGAAACCTCAGCTGCTAAAGTAAAACAGCTCTTACACAGCCAGAGTTATGTGAAGACAATGCACTGAGCTTCTGTTTTGAGCTCAAAAAAGGCAGCCTCGAATAACTTGTCAGAAGTAGTCTGGCTAATTTAGAGGATCTGGGCTTCTACCTACCCAAGTTAGTAACAGGTCTTCCTGAGTCTACAGCAGCTGGTTAAAAGACAAGAATTTTCTGCTGCCTGCTGGTCATCCTTGACTGACTCCATCAGCCATGGGTCTAGGAGCAGGGCTGCCAAGAGAAGAGATGTAATGGTAGCAAGCTAAGGAAGCTCAGGTACAAACAGCCAACTAGAAAGCAATTTTCCTTAGCTGCAGTTTCTACCTCTGACTAGGAAGTAATGATTTAAAACCAAACCAAACCAAAAAAAAACCCCAAAAACAAAAAAACCCAAACCCAACAAACCATGGAAAAACTCTTGTCTAAGCCAGGGTAAGATGACCTTTAAGAGGTCAGGAAAAAAACCCACAATATGCTTAAGTGAAGAGCAGCATTTCATGAACTGGCAGTGCATCTGCACATGTGCCTGGATGGACATTGAGAATGGGAGAAGGAGCAGCATGCATCTGCTCTGAGAGGAGGTGCTACACAGCTCTAAAAAAAACCTGACAGATGTTATTTAGGTCTTCTAACTCGTGCTTTTCTCTGCTGTTTTTTTGTGGTGTAGAGATACCCTCTTTCAGAGAGCAACATGGTTTCCCGCTACAGGAAAGAGTTCCTGGAACTAGAAAGAATTGGTGTGGGGGAATTTGGCTCTGTCTACAAGTGCATCAAACGCCTGGATGGATGTGTTTATGCCATCAAACGTTCCAAAAGGCCTCTGGCAGGATCCTGGGATGAGTGAGTGTGCTAGCTAGAAACTGCCAGTTGAAATGATGGGCATGTTCATGGGAGGTGTGATGGGAAAGGAAGGAGTGGGATTTAAAGTTATCTGAGGGGTGGCATGAGAGAAACCTGGCTGCTGTTGCACTCCCAAGTAACAGTTGGGAAAGTTAGCACTTGAGGACTATTGGATGTAAATGTCTGAGAAAGGGAAGAAGCCTCATGCATCATGGAGGGAGATGGCTGCTTGCCTGAACTCCTTGGCTTCTGTGCAGTCATTTTCTTTTTAAAATGTCAAACAATTCATCTGTGGTGTGTCCTTGCCCTGCTGCATGGCCAGCACTGTTCACATCCATATTGAACAGGCAGCATTGACCTGCACACTAAAAGCAAAGCCTTTGCAGTTGCAGTGAAACACTGAGCAGGTGAGAAACCTGCTCAGTGAGTGGGGCTTTTTTTGGTCAGCTCCTCGGCCAGGGCAGGTTTTTGTTTCAGCAGCTGTGGGAGGCAGCTGGGCTGCAAAACAGGGCTGCTGTGGTGGTGTGAAGCAGAACTGTGAGGCAGGCTGTCACTGCTACTCTTTCCTGTGCCTGCTTCTCCAGGCAGCTGGCTCTGCGAGAGGTTTATGCTCATGCTGTCCTTGGACATCACCCCCATGTTGTGCGCTACTACTCAGCCTGGGCAGAGGATGATCACATGATTATCCAAAATGAACACTGCAATGGTAAGAGCTGTGACCCTGTCAAAGGCTGAGGTCTTTGGAGTGGGTGTGGTTGTCTTTTTTGCTTTTAAAATGGGGTTATTTTGTGTACAGCAAAGCAAGCTATGCTGGAAAAAATACAGTGTAAGCTTACAGTACTTTAGACAAAGCTCTGAACACTGCCAATGTCTTGTAAATAGTGGATAACTCTATAATATGGGGATTTGAACTGTTCAGCTGGTCATAAAAGCATCCCCCATGCTGATGTTTAGGGCTGTGCCTAGGATGGCCTGGGTATAACCTGATATAAATGACTTGAGCAGCTAAGTGCCCTGCTATCTTGAAACAGCCCCTTCTTAATGAAGGGGAATAATAATTTGAAGAGTGAATACTTGGTTGAGATGAAGGCACCTTAGGTAGAAGGAAGAGCTCAACAGCTGCAGAGGAGGAATAAAGTAAATAATGAGGGGAAACTAAATAAGATGCTGCAGGCAGAGTGATACACTTGTACTTGGGTTTGCCCTGTTTGGGACACACTGGGTAAGACGCCTCTGGCTACCAGAGGAGTTGAAGACAAATACATAGCTCATTTTCCATCTGCTCCTGCAGATCTGGGTCTTGACAATGAGTTGTGATAGCCGTTTGTATGAATAACTTCAAATCTGGTGGAGGGAACTACAAAATATGATGCTCGTTGCTGCAGCATTGATGTATTTCTGGAGTTCTGTTGGATGAACATCTGAAACATCTGAAGTGAAGAGCAGCCTGATAGAGGGAGAGGCCATGTATCAAATGATGCTTTCTCTGATCAAAAAACAGGCTAGTGGGAGCTAAATTTCTATTCACATTTCTGCTTTCTGCCTGTAAGCATGGTAAAAATGTTTCTACTGTTCACTTGCAGCAGCATCAGCATTGCTACTTGCTCAGCCTTTCTGCTGCTACAGGTAGAACTGCAGTTGCTCACTCCTTGGCAAGCAGGATGCAGGGCTCTCTGAGGCAACAGAAAGGCTGAAACCAAGTGTTGATTTCCAAGTAGCTGACTTGATTGTACATAGAGTTGATTTGGATATGGTTTGTCACTAGCAAGCCTAAAGTGCTTAGAGGGATGGTTTCCACTAAGCTATTTCAAACATACTGCTGCACACCTTTTGTCAGGTTTCCCACTGTCTGGTTTCACCTAGGTGGGAGTCTCCAAGACTTGCTGCTGGAGAATGCAAAGCTTGGCCAGTGTATCCCAGAAGCAGAGCTGAAAGAAATCATGTTACAAGTCTCCATGGGGCTAAAATACATCCACAACTCTGGCCTTGTGCACTTGGATATTAAACCTAGTAAGTATCGTGATACCCTTCTTTTGGGAGGGTCTCCCAGGTGACTCTTCAGGGGTAGGACCTGTAATAGGTCCTCCTGACTGGACCTATTATGGTGCTGCAAGGGGAAGAGGATCTTGTCCTTAATGGTGAATATCTTGTGGAGGATTTTTGTGGTGGCTTTTTTAAGTACCTTCACTACTGCCCCTCCTAAAACTGAGCTTGCTTTCATTGTTGGCAACATTGAACGTCTGTCTCGTGACCTTCATACCCTTGCTCATGGGAACCACTTTCTTACTGGTAGAGTAAGAAGGGCTGCAAGTGAAGACAGAGGCTTCCTTATTTCCTGGAGCCTTGTTGAGTAGCAATTGACCTTTGCATGTGAGAGCTGGAGACGGGAATATTTATTGTACCTGCCCTTAGAGAAGAAGTTCCTGGAAGAAGTAGTCACAAGCTTCCCTCTCTGAAGGGAAGGTACCCTCAGGGCAATGCTCCCCACACACAGACACTTCTGTTTTACGGTGGAACTTCTCTTTTCCTACTGAATTCACACTTCTACCTTGGAGGGGCAGAAGCAAGGACAGAAAAGCTGGTTACACCAGAATATCTTATGCAGAAGATGTGTCTTCTATTAGGCAGGCTGCTGGGTGGCAAACAGGTGCCATAGTTTCTCTGGCTGCCAAGTTTAACAAGCTTGACCAGTGAGATTTTTTTACTATATTTTTTACCAAATAAAGTCTGTTTTTTGATACCACTCTCTTGCTTGACTTTGCTGTCTTGCAGGTAATATTTTCATCTGCCACAAGATGGAAGCCATGGGTCCTCCAGTGCAGGATGAAAGTGATAGTGATGATGAATTCTCTTCTGGTGTGGTGTATAAGATTGGTAGGTTTTAATACACTTTCCCACTGTCTTAAGATTAGGGCTGCTCATTACATTGTTCCCTCCTGAGATGGAGGATGGATTCTGGCAGGTATTGCCTGACTGCTTTGGTTCCTATAAAATTCAGGCTTGGAAGTCCACTTTGCTTCATTAGTCCCTTGTTCTTTTGCTTCAGGTGACCTTGGCCATGTGACATCCATAATAAACCCCCAAGTGGAGGAAGGAGACAGGCGGTTTTTGGCTAATGAGATTCTGCAAGAGGTACAGCTGGTGGTGGGGGGAGAAAAGGGTGGTGAGCAAGAGGGGAGAAACAATTAGAGAGAAGTGATTAATCTGGCGTATTTGCTGTACCTTGTCTTTCTTGTCTGACCTGGCTGTGAAATAGGCAAAATACAAATAATTACATAACAACATCTATACTCGCACTATTTTTATGAGCTACATTATCACTTTCAACTTTCAGATTATTGCAGCTGTTCTTCCTGTAAGGGATGATGGAACAAAACCTTTACTAGTCTGGAAACATTTCATATAATGCTCAGATAAGAAAGAAGTTCTTTAGGTAGAGGGTAGTGAAACACTGGAAGAGGTTGCCCAGAGAGGCTGTGGATGCCCCCTCTCTTCTCTGCCTGGAGA
>VZTY01025046.1:558-25835 GCA_013400935.1 Turnix velox | reverse complement strand
CTCTGAAAATCCCTCCCGCACCTCCGAGGGTGGAGATTCCAGCCCTTCATCAAGGCTCGGTGACACCCAGAGTGAGCTCCTGCGGGTGGGGATGTCCCCGATGGTCCCAGCGCTCCCTCCCTCTGCTCGGTTCCATCCTCGTTCCCCGACATCACTGGTGACACCATCCCTGTGAGCCTCCTCTTCTCCGGGCGAGAAGCTCCACACCCTTCTCGAGAGTTTGGCCCATGCCAACCTCATGAAGTTCAACAAGGCCAAGTGCACCTGGGTCGCGGCAACCCTAAGCACAGGTACAGGCTGGGTGGAGACTGAATTGAGTGAAGGATTTGGGGGTGTCATTGGATGAAAAACTCAACCTGAGCTGGCAGTGTACACTTGCAGCCCGGAAGCCAAACAAATCCTGCGTTGCATCAAGAGAAGTGTGACCAGGAGGTCAAGAGAAACAATTTTGCCCCACTACTGGGCTCTGGTGAGGCACCACCTGGAGTTACTGTGTCCAGTTCTGAAGTTCTCTACTTATGAAGGACATTGAGCTGTTGGAGCAGGTCCAGAGGAAGCCACCAAGACAATCAAAGGGCTGAATCAACTGCCTTATGAGCACAGGCTGAAGGAGTTGTGGTTGTTCAGCCTGGAGAAGAGAAGGCTCCAGGGGGACCTTAGAGGAGCTTCTCAGTATCTGAAGGGGGCTACAGAAAGGCTGGGGTATATTTTATTACAATATGTGATGGGAGGACTAGAAATAATGGATGTAAATTGGAAGAGAGGAGATTCAGGGTGGATATAACAAAGGAGCTCTTTATGGTGAGGGTAATGTAACACTGGAAGAAGTTGCCCAGGGAGGTTGTGGATGCTCCCTGGAGGTGTTTAAGGTCAGGCTGGACAAGGCACGGAGCAGCCTGATCTAAGGGGAGGTGTTCCTCCTATGGCAGGGGGGTTGGAACTTGATCATCATTAAGGTCCCTTTAAACCCAAACTAGTCTATGATTCCTCACCTCCATGGGCTGCTCCAGCATCTCCAGGTCTCTTGTCTATAGAGGAAACCCCAGCAGATGCACCCTAAGAGGGTCACCAAGGCCAGGTATTAGTGCAGGGTCCTGCAGGTCCTGCCCTGACCATGCTGTTTTGGTGGCCTCCCAGGAGACCAACAATTTGAAACACCAGGGCAGCTCCCCAGCCACATCCACATTCCACTGGGGAGCTGAGGTGCAATTTTTGGGGACAATACTCCTGGCCACTGCCACCATGCAGAGCACCTGCATGGGGGTGAATCATGGTGGTGAAACACTGGAACGGGTTGCCCAGGGAGGTTGTGGATGCCCCCTCTCTGGAGGTGTTCAAGACCAGGCTGGACAAGGCACTGGGCAGCCTGGTCTAGTGGGAGGTGTCCCTGCCTATGGCAGGGGGGTTGGAACTCGATGATCTTTAAGGTCCCTTCCAACCCAAACTATTCTATGATTCTATAACCCTCATTGCAGACAGAGGCTCTGTAGGGCAAGAATTTGAGGAAACACCTTGAAACCTTCATCTCATACCTGCAGCCAGAGCCACTACAGCTCCTCCAGCTTCCCCACCTTGTCCCCAGCACTGGTCTTGAGAGTTGGAGGATGCCCAGATCCAGGTTCAGCCTGAAATTCCCAGCTCCATCCCTTTCAGGTGACACCATGGCACTGGGATCATCCCATTAAAGGATATTTCACCAAATGGGCCAGGATCATTTAATAAAAACAGCAGCAACATTTTAAATTAAATTAGTAAAAACTTCAACCCCTGTCTAGCTCAGAAGAACACCTTGGCCAGACGAGGAACCACTTTTGAAGTGGCAGAGATGATGTTTAGTGAGATAACAGGGGTAATTGTGGGCTCTGGATCAACATCCCAGCCCTTGCTGGACTCTGCACCCTCCGTCCTGGTTGGCCATGAGTGGCCTGGGGAGGGTGAGATGGTGGCCAAGGGCTGGACACAGATGGCCCAGTGCTCCAAAGCCCTCACCAGGATGCCCCAGGGAGGAGGCACTTGGAAAAGGTTCTGGGGAAGGGGTATGGAGGGGTTGAGGGTATGGAGCCAGGTGGTACCACCATCCCCCACACACATCCCAAGTGGAGGAGGTGAACCCTCCCTTGTTCCTCTCCCTCCATGCCCTTTCCCAGCCCCTTCTCCACTCACCATCACCAAGCCTTCAGTAAAAAGGCTTTTTGAGGGCAAACCCAGTTAAAGCTGATCCTGCTCTACCATCTCTGGAGCTGGAGCTGAGGTCTCCTCTGGTTTCTTCCATTCCATCTTCTGGCCCAGGCACCGCTATTAGGAGACATCTCATAAGCAAAACATGACTTGGTGGCCACAAGTGGAGGGTGGTTTCACGGTCCATGAAACATCAGAGTGGCTTTTAATTCAGGAGCAGGTCCTTGTGGAGGGTCAGGGCTGGTGCTGGAGGTAGTTCAGAAGGACAGTGGGGATCTCCAGCTCCCCCAGGGCCTGAGGGTGAGCAGCTGCCTTCAGGAGGCGCCTCATCACCAGCCGGGCCTGAGCCATCAGGGGTTTGGGGTGAGCTGTGAGAGGAGAGGGATGGAAAAGAAGATGGTCACCTTCAGGACATGCAGCCCCCCCTCTAATTCCAGGTGTTGTCTGAAGCCAAAGGATGGGGATAGACCAAAACTCAAAGTCTTAGACTAAAACTCAACATCTTAGATCAAGACTCAGCATCTTGATAAAGGTTTCAGGAGAGCTCAGAGTGGAGACGGACTTTCCCACCCTCCTACAGAAATAAGTGGGTTTTTTCTGGACATAGGAGAGCCTAAGTTGGGCAGCAGAAAGGAAAGGTGAAAACCAGCCTTTAACCCAATCACATTTATATGAAAAAGAAAATTCAGGTTGTAAACAGATTGCCCAGAGAGGCTGTGGATGCCCCCCTCCCTGGAGGTGTTTAAGGCCAGGCTGGATGAGGCACTGAGCAACTTGGTCTGGTAGGAGGTGTCCCTACCTATGGCAGGGGGGTTGCATCTTGAAGGTCCCTTCCAACCCAAAAAATTCTATGACTGTAGTTTCACTCTCTCCTTCAGAAGAAGTTGGGGTTGTTCAGCCTGGATAAGAGAAGGCTCAGGGTGGACCTCAAGGTACCTTCTCAATACCTGAAGGAAAGGGGCTACAGAAAGGCCGGGAGAAGAAAGTAGGGTCCAGGATGGCAGGACAAGGAGTAATGGATGCAAATTGGAATAGGGGAGATTTAGGCTGGAGAGAAGAAAGAAGGAGTTCTTTATGGTGAGGGTGGTGAGACACTTGAAGAGGTTGCCCAGAGAGGTTGTGGATGCCCCCTAAATCCCTGGAGGTGTTTAAAGCCAGGCGGTATGAGGCACTGAGCACGTGGTTAGTACTAGATAATCTTTAAGGTCCCTTCCAACCCAAACCATTCTATGGTTCCCACCCTGGGGACCACACAAACCCCCTGTTACCTCTTGCCTGCAGCAGCAGCTCCAGGCCCTCGCTGCGGGGCTGTGTCTCTGGTGCTGTGAGGTTGGGCAGGTAGACATTGGCTCCAAAGTCAATGAGGAGGCGGATGAAGTCAGTGGGGCAGCCATGATGCAGGCAGGTCTCCAGTAGAGTCTTGGGCTCCTTGATGTGGGCAATGACCCTCTCCTCTGTGCAGTTGTAGTCAGGGTCGGCCCCATAGAGCAAGAGGGTCTTGAAGCACTCCAGGTGCCCATAGGCAGCGGCAAGGTAGAGGGGACCAGAACAAGCCACCGAATTGGCCGCCCACTCAGGCACCCTGGCTTGGACATTGGTTTCAGCCCCGTGGTCCAGAAGCTCCCTAAGGATGTCCAGGTGGCCATCTCTGGCAGCAATGAGCAATGGTGAGCAGTTGTTGTAGATGCTGCCCCCAGGGCTGGCACCAGCCTCCAGCAGGGCCCTGACACACTCCTGGTGGCCATTGGTGACCGCCATGAAGAGCGGGGTTTGAGCCTTGACGTCCAGGCTGTCCACCTCTGCCCCATGGGCCAAGAGGACCTTGAGGCTGTGGAGGTGGCCACGGGTGGCAGCCAAGCGCAGTGGGGTGCTGGGCACCCCCCACCCACTCCGGTGGTTGATGAACCTCTTGTACCTCTCCTGGGACAGGAGCTCGTGGAGGGTTTGGTGATTGTCCTCAGACACCGCACGGTTCAGCTCCTCCCTTTCACCGTTATCATCTTCATCCTCTCCAGGTCGGAGCATGGAGAACATTTTAGTGATGTCCATCAAGGTCATTTTTTTGGTGGGAGGGGGGATGGAGGGAAGTGTCTCTGTCTTGTGCTGCTTACATCCTCAAAGGCAAAGCCAAAGATCTGTGGGACAGAACCACCAGCAGGTTAGAACCAACCCCTTGAGACCAAAACCAGCTTTTTATTGTTATATTTTAAGCACAAATTTTGAAATTATTCTCAAAATAAAAAAGATTAAGATCATTGGATTACAGTGCTGACACAGCATCACCCTGCCACCACAGATGAGGACATCCAGGCTGATGAAGGACCATGTCCATTGGCCACCTCCCCTCAAGGGTCATCATGATGATTGAAACTGGCGTTGGAGTTCAAAATCCGCACGTGGGGAGCTTTAAATTTGAAAGTTTAAATTTTTTCCATTCTTTGCTGCTGTACTGCTCACCCCGAGGTGGGACCATTCATGGGATAGTCCCACCTTGGCCTGGGAAAGGCTCCTGGGTGACCACAGGCTGTTGCAGGGACTTTGCACCCCACTGGTGGCCTCCCCACCACCTGCCCTTCCAAGTATTTTGGGGATCCACAGAAAACTCAGATTTTGATTTAGGAAGTTTCTACACCCTGGACTGGATGAAGCAAAGGGGAAAGCCACTGGTTTGATGGACTTTGAGCATCTCCTCAGAGCAGGATCTGGCCTCTCCTTGGCCAAAGGGCTGGAGGGGGAGGAATGTGAGGACCCAACAGAGGAATTTCTATCTCAGATTTCCTTGGGGAGAGGCGACAGCAGCAGAGATTTCCCCAGCAGCTCCCTTGATCCTCCCTCAGAGGTGGTGGCAAGGAGCAGCACAAAGTAATTAGCCCCTTTCTGCAAATGAGGTGGCCACAGGAGGTTTGTCTCAGATCAATGAGGGCAACCTGGGTGAAGTGGGGCAAGTCTGGGGGCAGCCAGAGCCCTGCTGAGTTTCTCCCTGCTCCACTGATCCTATCTATGTGGAAATATGGGAAATTCTATCCCTGTTATTCATTAGATGTGCCAATAACGAGCTCAGGAGCTTTGGGAATCCCTTAAAGGGGAGGTTACTGCAGACTGGATTCCTGAAGATGGCCTGGTTATACCCCTCCAGGGAAATGTAAGGGGGAAAAAAATCCCAAACATCTAGAACATTCTTCAACATGCAATTAAGCATCTCCAAAGGTCACTCCAGCAGCAGAAGCACTCACAGGGGGAACTCACAGATGTTCCTTAGCCAGAAGAGGCCAAAAACAGTGTGGCCATCTCTGGAGGTGAAGGAAACCATGAGGAGAACCAGAAAATTACTGACTCACAGAATAATCTGTGTTTGAAAGGGGTCTGGGAAAGTCATTTCCTTCCACCTCCCCCCCTCCACAAGCAGGGACACCTTCAACCAGATCATCTCAACCTGCATCTGCAGACACCCCCAAAAAAGGGGTCATGCTGGGAGCTGGAGGGGACAGAGGACACACTGACCCTTTCACAACTGGATGCCCAGTTACCTTCAAAAGCCCTGGCACGATTCTGCAGCTGCCTTACCTGGAGAGGCTTAGGGCCAGGGTGGAGGAGGCTGTGGTGGTCCCATGAAGAGTCCTTCCTGGGTTTAAATCCTATTAAAAAAAAAGAGAGGACAAGAGCAAGGACCTTTCTCTGACTGGGGCGACGAGGACTGTGGAGCTGGCAGCTGAAATGCTGCAGAGGGGAGAAGGGCTGGGGCTAATTTTAGCCCCCTGAGGGGTTTTATCTTCCCACTTCCATTCTTGGAAAGTTCCCCCTGGGTAAATATAGAGAGGGGCAGCGAGGCTGGGGGGGCTGGGACAGGTGCTGGGGGCTGCTCAGCCCATCCCAGTAGCCCAAAGGGTTTGTTTTTCCCTTTCCTTGTGGAAATGGTGGGGTCCCAAGGGATTCCTGTCTCCTACTGTGGCATCTCCCCTTGTGAGTCCCCCCCCACTGTTCATCACCCCAATACATTCCACTTTTAAAGCAACAGAAATGATCCTGCATAACCTTCAGGATCATTTTTTGAATGCAAGGAGGAGAAAAGGCACCCAAGAATGGCCCAGATTCTCACTCTAGCTGCTCTTTTGTCTTTTTCCCCAGAACAAACCACTCCTTTGGCTCCATCAACCCCCTTCTTTGGCTCCATCAACCCCCAAGGCTGAAAAGTGTTACAGGAGCAAATGAAGTGTGAGCAGCACCAGGTCCCTTATCAAGAGCTGTCAGGAGAAGTGCAATCCTATTTTAACCAGGTCCCCTTAAACCTTTCCCAAAACCTGCTGGGAGTGGAGCAGCAGAGCCTGAAGAGCAGGAGGTGGCGTTATCAGAGGGAGCAGATAAGGAGAGGGGGAAAATGAATTATCCTGCAGAAAAATCTCCACCAGCTGAGAAGAAACTTCAAGGGAGCAAAACATGAATGATGTCCCCGCTCCTGCACTGTGAAAAGCAGAGAACAGGAGTTTAATATTGAGAGGTTTCAAGACTTTTGGCTTCCTCCTGTCACCTCTCTTCTGAGGACAGGCTGAAAGAGTTGGGATTGTTGAGCCTGGAGAAGAGAAGGCTCAGGGGGGACCTCAGAGTAGCTCCTCAATACCTGAAGGGGGCTACAGAAAGTCTGGGGTAGGACTTCTTAATAGGATATGTGATGGCAGGACTAGGAGTAATGGATGCAAATTGGAAGAGGGGAGGCTGGAGAGAAGAAGTTCATTGCTGTGAGGGTGGTGAGACACTGGAACAGGTTGCCCAGAGAGGTTGTGGATGCCCCCTCAATCCCTGGAGGTGTTTAAGGCCAGGCTGGATGAGGCATTGAGCAACCTGGTCTAGTGGGAGGTGTCCCTGCCCATCGCAGGGGGGTTGGAACTAGATGATCTTGAAGTTTCCCTTCCAACCCAAACCATTCTATGATTCTAGTTTCACTCTCTTCAAATGCACTCAAAAATACAGATTGTTGCTTGAGAAAAGGTCACTTTCCCCCCAAGCCAAGGCTACAACTGGGGAATTGGGGATAAAAACCAGAGCTGGGGGTTTACTGAGTGCCAAGGAGCTGCGAGTGCACTGAGGTCGGAAAAGATGGGCCAGAAAGATATAGGGAAAAAAAAAAAGCAGAATTTAAAAAGGCAGAGTATTATAATGTGGAAAAAAAGAGCGAATAAAGACAACAAAGTGGATCCGTGTTAGACAGCGTGGGATGTCAGAAACGGTAAGGGGAAACTTGGAGATGAAAGGGAAATCCCTGAATGGGAAATTGAATGATAAAGAGCCTGTTTCTTGTTGCTGTTGCTGCTGCTTGTTCAGTTGTTTCTAAAGAAAAGGAGCTTCAGAAAGAGGAGCAGCCCTTTGGTAGGGAATGGTGATTAACGGGAACATTAATGAGGCAAAAAATAGGAGGCACTGGCTGAGAAACCCATCAGAACTAAATGGAAACACTCCTTGTGCTCCTGTAACAGCCAGAGTCAGGGTAATTCCTGCAGGAACACCAAAATGGGCAGATTTTGAAGAAATTCTGAGGGCTGAGAAGCCATTCCCAATAATATTCCCCATGCTCCCAGCCACAGGGAAGGGTCTTTGCTTGTCCCCAAGCCACCAGAGAACTCAGTCAAGGACCTCCTTTAGCAGCTCTCCATTGAAAGGGAAGAATTAGGAAGCAGGAACACTTTTAGTGCCAACCAGGAAGGGTTTTTGGGAAGGTAAATCCCACCCACCAAAAGTTGCTTCCACTAAAGAGATTTAAAGCAGCTTGAAAGGAGGCAATGAGCTTTCTCACTGAACACTGCTAATCCTTCTCATTTTCAAAGTTTGGTATTAAAGATTTACAAACAGTCCCCCAGGTCTGACATTGCACAGGGCTCCTTCCTTTGAGCTATAAAAATCACTGCCAAACCCCAAAATTCCCCAAAACTGGGCAGTCTTGGATCCAAAGGGCTGCTGGCATCAGCCTGTCCCATTCCTTCTCCCTCTCCCAGCTCCTCAAGCCTATCCCAGTTAAACACACAAAGCAAGGGGGTGGAATCCAACAACTGTTTCTGCTCCATGACCCCTAATTCCTAGAGGAATTTTGGCAGCCCCTGTGCCCCAGAAGTCAGCTCCCTCCTTCCATCAGCCCCTTCTTCTGTTGTGGAAAAGAAAGGGAAGCAGAACATACCCCCCCTACTCCTCCCCAGCTTAAGGTGAGCTCACAATTTAATTGATTTTAAAGTGTGAAGCTCTGCTTGGGGACTCATTAACCATCAGAGACCAGAAGCTTTAAAAAGGCCAGGTATTTATTGTTGTAGGGAATAAAAATAAACTGCAGTACAAGTGAGACTTCCTGGAACAAAGAGGGGGAGGGAAAAGACAGGGTGCTTCTCTACACAGGGTACAATTAGTAATATTTGAAGCAGTGCACTAAGGAGAAGGAGTTACACATGTACAGCCACTGCAGCACGTTCCACAACAAAGGGTTTTCATCACACAACCTTCCTTCAACAGCTACACCCACAGCAACAGCCACTGACCCACGTAACAGCAAAAAAAAAAAAAAAAAATCAAAAAAAACCCTAAAACACCTACAGTTTCCAGCCCAGTGCTCAGTTAGGTGGGACTGGATCCAGTGCTACCAGTTATTCCAGTGCTACATTTAATACAAACCAATATACACAGAGAAATGATGGGGGAAGAGACACAGGGCACCTGGTTTAACCTCTTTCTTTAGCAAAGGGCCACGGTGCTGGGCAGTGAAGCTCTTGCCCTAACAAACACCACTGAGAGTGGAAAAGGCAGGCTCTCACGTCTTGGAATATTCCTCATCTAATTAGTCAAGTGCTGTGTGTTATCAATTAAACCAAGTTCAGAACATACTGGTCCCACCACAACGCCCCAGGGCTCAGGAAGTGGCACCGTGTGCCAGAGGTGTGTAAACAAGGAGTCACTGCCTTGGATCCATCCAAAAAACAAGCCCAGGCAGGGCAGGGAAAGGGAGAAAAGCAATCCAGGAGACACATCTGGAATGTTCCTTGTCAACCTGGTCACATCCATTGCTCAACAGTGTCAAAAAATGATTAAAAAAATCAAAAAAAATCAGGCATTGATGCTGCCCAAGGCCTGGCTGCACCAGAGGCTGACCTGCAGCAGCACAAGAGCCCTTTGAAACGCTGTCCCCACAGGGGCTGCAGCATCACTAGACACAGAAATACCCCTGTGGGTACCCAGCAGGGCTCACCCAGCCCTAAAAGGACAAACATCACCTTTTTAGGACAAGCAAAGATAATTAGACTTTTTTTTTTTTTTTTGCAAGTTAATAGAGGGTAATTAGAAAGCCAAGGCAACGTGTAAACATGTGATGGAACCTCTGCAGTGTGTTTTCATACAGTGATTAATTAACCAACAGTGGGTCTCAATCCTTCAGTAGTCACTCAATTCTCTACAGCTCTCAATATGTTCATTAGAGAACACATTAAAAGAACTCATCATGTCCAGAACAAACTGGTCCCAGAAAGACCTGTCTTGGTCTCATTTGGAGCTTTCTCTGTTTCAGAAGCTGTGTGTCCTATTCAATGTCTGGGAAAAAAAGATGGGGTTGATTCATGATTTCTTAGGAAATGGATCCCAAAGTGCAGGAAAAGTGGGGAGGGGCTGTTTGCCAGGGAATGGAACCACAAGGACAAGGGCAGTGGTTTGAAACTAGAGCACAGCAGGGTTAGATGAGACATGAGGAAGAAGTTCTTCCCCATGTGCAACCTGGTCTAGTGGGAGGTGTCCCTGCCCATGGCAAGGGGGTTGCAACAAGATGATCTTTAAGGTCCCTTCCTACCCAAACCATTCTATGAGGGTGGGGAGACACTGGCTCACGTTGCCCAAAGAGGTGGTGGAGTCCCCACCACACCTGGAGACATCCAAGGCCAGGCTTGCTGAGGCTCTGAGTGACCTCATCTAGTGCAGAATGTCCCTGTCACTGCAGAGGGTGGCACTGGATAGCCTTGGAAGGTCCCTTCCAACTCTACAATCCTATGAAATGTTGGTTTTGAAATTTCATTCCCACAACCAGTAAATGTGGTCTGTAAAAGCTTATTCTCTGAAAGGTTGGCTTACAAAGCAGCTGCTGAACTCAGGGGATCAGCAAGGATCCTGGAGAAGCCAGAAGCAGATTAAAAAACCCCCTTGGTTTAAAAATACTGACTACAAAGAAGACCAAGTGCTAGACTCTACAACACACCAACAAAACCAGTACAGTGCGTGGCCAGACATTAAAACACTCTCCATAAAAAAGGCACAGGGGGGTGTTTGTGTTTAACAGCGATGCATAGGAAACACAAAATCAATCAGCTCTGCCACAGGGCGAGGGGCCATGCACAGATTCAGTCACAGCTAAAAAAAAAGGTTATTTTAAGATCATTTCAAGATGAACTGAATTTTTTTCCCATCATTTTCAGTTCACCTCGGACCATGGCCGAGAACAAATCGATTGCATCTTTCCTGTTCCAAAGGTTGGCTTACCCCTAAACCAAGCCCTAAACTCCACATGAACTGGGCAAGGCTTCTTTCAGCTTAAAAATCCCAGAACTGGAGTCATAAACCTCAAACACACATTGTGTTTCCACCAAGAAAAAAAAAATCAGGTTTTGGCTGACTCAGGGCACGTTCTGAGCAGCTCTGTGCTCATCTCCATCATCAGAGCTGCAAGAGGATGGAACCAAAGCAGAGCCCCCCGCACACACAAGCAGCTGGAAATGTTTGGGGTCTGTTCCCTCATGGGGACACAGCACCCCACACCTCACCACTATGTCGTCTGGGTCACCCAGCAGTTCCCTGAGGCATCAGTGCTGCTGAGTCTTCCCTCCAGAGTCCAACACCTCAATGGTGTTGCTGCCATCGTTGAGGTCCTGCTGATGAGCAAGGGTCTCCTTGTTCCTTTGGTCCAGGTGGGAGAGGAGGTCCATGGTCCCTGCTGAGGCACCGTTGCTGAGGATGGGAGGTGGGTCCCCTTCATAATCCTGGGGGGTGTTGAGCATGGGGGTTTTTGAGACAGTGTGTCCTACTTTGGAGAAGGAACAAACTTCACCAGGCAAAGGACCATCAACGAAAGGAAGTTTCTAGTCAAATGAAGACAAAGAAAATTAATCCAATCTGTTATCATACCCAAAACATCCATTAAAGCAACAGCAAAAATCAGAGCATCTCTTCTCAGCTCTGAATTAAACATTAGAGTTTGTGTCCACAGATCATTCCATGTTTGATACAAACATCACTATTAATTAATAAAATTACAGTTTGTAGCTTCAGTAACCCAGATAAAGACACCAGCAGGTCTTTTCACTGGTGTATTTTTAAATTACTCTCCCACTGGTGTGTTTTTAGAGAGTTTTTATGTTTGTTAGTGAATGGGTTGGATTTTTTTAATGCCTACAGAAAGGATTGTGCCCAAAGTTCTAATTGCAATAAGAAAATCATAGATAACATAGAATACCAGGGTTTGGAAGGGACCTCAAGAGATCATCAAGGCCATCTGCCCTGCTGGAGCAGGAACACCCAGATCCTTTCTGGAAGGGGACAGGAGTGTGGTGGGATGGCCCTGGCTGGATACCAAGTGCTCACTAAGCTGCTCTGTCACCTCTTTCTCAGTGGGACAGGGGAGAGAAGATGAAAAAAAAACCCCTGGAAGCAATAGTTCAGTGCCAATGTCTAATCCTAGCTGTATCTGCTAAAACCATCGTGTGATTTTAAAGATTATGAAGATTCAGGACTCACATTTTCCAGTTCGTTTGCACTGTCCTCCAGCTGCAGCTTCTGGCTGACACAGCTGAGCAGATGGTCCAAAACACTCTGCTTGGGATGCATTCCTTTGTCAAAGCGGTTGTACATCCCACACCAAAACCTCAACAACAGGAAAGAGAAGGAATTAGGTGGGCAGTTGTGCCCCACTGGTCAACAAAGCAGACGATGGTCAAGAAAGTTCCCAATGAATCCAGTTCAGCACCACCATTCTCTGCTTACAGGTGAAGAATGAAGGGGAATCATAGAAGGGTTTGGGTTGGAAAGGATCTAAAAGATCATCTAGTTCCAACCCCCCTGTCATGGGCAAGGACATCTCCCACCACACCAGGTTGCTCAGTGCCTCATCCAGCCTGGCCTTAAACACCACCAGGGATTAAGGAGGCATCCACAACCTCTCTGGGCAACCTCTTCCAGTGTCTCACCACCCTCATAGGAAAGAATTTCTTTCTTATATCTAGCCTGAATGGTAAAGCAAAGCACACTCAGCAGTGGAAATTTATTAAACCTCAAATATCAGTCTACGTGGTAACAAAAGAAATCTGAGAAGAGGGGACTTACTGGAAGCTGAAGGGCAGTGTGTTTGGTTGAAGCTCTTTGTAAGCCATAAATCCCTTGTACAAAGGATTTCTCAATTCCTGCTTCTTCTGTAAGAGGAAAGGCCACAGAGAATGGGTCTTCTCAAAGATTCTGTTAATTACAAATAACACCTCATCACTACAACAAAGAATCAAGTTAAGTGGGTCAGTAATACCAGTTGTTCTGAGAAGAGCTGAGGGAAATAAGAATTATTTTTAGACTTGTCTAGATGACCTAAAAGGTCTCCTCCAACCAAGATGATTCCATTTCAGAAACATAAGATACATCACAGAGGAATATATAATCATTTTAAAACAGTCACTATCCAGTCCAGAAGGGAGTAGCTTCAAGTTATTACTGTGGTCCAGATTAAACCATCTGTATTTGGGGACAGAATTAGCATAGAATTCTTTTTCACCAGTAGAACATGAGCATCTGACATAGAAATAAAGAATATATGGGGTTGGAAGTGACCTTCAAAGGCCATCTAGTGCCACTCCCTGCAGTGACAGGGACATCCTGCACTAGATCAGGTTGCTCAAAGCCTCAGTGAGCCTGGCCTTGGATGTCTCTAGGCTTGATAGAGCCTCCACCACCTCTCTGAGCAACCTGAGCCAGTGTCTCATCACCCTCATGGTGAAGAACTTCTTCCTAATCATTGATGAAGATATTAAACAGCATCAGTAAACATCTATCAAGAAAACATCCTTCTACAATTACATTAAAAGCACAAAACCACACACAACCTGCCCTTTCTCTGACATGATTTTTAGACTGTTGGCTCCACAAAAGGGTCAACTCACTTGAGATCCTCTCGCTCCTTGTGACAGGTGCCAAGGAAGTTGCCAAACTGGCAGGAGTAGACATGGTCGTGGATCTCCAGCAGGAAGCGCTCGCTGAACTCGAAGGCGCAGGGGAACTGCTGCATGAGCTGCCACACACATTCCACAAACTGTGTGAAGACAGGGGACACTTCTCTGGGGTCACCACACAGATGGCCACACCTGGAGACACACAAAGTAGGGTTGAACCCACTGGCACTGGAAAAATCCCCTCACCACTAAACAACTGGTGAGTTTTCTTCGCTACTGGAATGGGACAGGAAAAAAAAAACCCTCCGTGTTTTTTTCTTGCTAATTAATTAAGGGTTATCACTACACTGAGCTAAAGTTTATGCTTTGGATTTGGTAAGAGTCATGAAAAATATGATGAAGTGAGATTTTTTTTCCCCAGGAGGTGACTGCAGAAGAGTTAACAAATCATTCCAGAACATTATAATTCCTCATACAGAATCATAGAATGGTTTGGGTTGAAAAGGACCTCAAAGATCATCTGGATCCAATCCCCTTCCATGGGCAGGGACTCTTCCCATTAGACCAGGTTGCTCAAAGCCCCATCCAGCCTGGCCTTAAACACCTCCAAGGAGGGGGGATCCACAGCTTCTCTGGGCATATGAGTGTGATTTCACAGGTAGGAAAACACTCAGAATTCAAACAATTTGTTCAAGACTGTGTAGTTTTGCAAAGTAGTAATTAAAAAAAACACTGGGGAAATAACAACCCTAATCTATCAGCTCCAAGTCACCAACTGTAGTATTTTCCAAATCTTCTCCCATCTCTCCTGAATCCTTAATTTTCAACAGGAATATATGAACCTGGAAAAACTATATTATCTTCCCAGCCAAGCCCCCACATGCTTTTCTTACCTATGGGAGAACTTGTGGCCCATAGCAACCCACTCCTTCTCTATTAGAACCTGCAGTTTCAAAACNCTTCTCTTAAAACCAGCTGTTTAAAAACAGAAGATAAAAAAAAAAAAAAAAAAAAAAAAGAGCATTACTTTGGTTTAGATTTAATTAAAAAAAAAAGTGTTATTCAGCAAAAATAAATCAGCAACTGGAATTCAACAAATGTTTAAACACAAATAGGAATATAAGAAGTAGAGCTGTGTCCTGTGGAGCTCAGTGTGAAGTCAGAAGAACTATATGGTTATTTTGTTTTTAAATAGAATGCCTGTGTTTATATATGACAAAATAACAAGGAAGCAATATTTTCCCTAAAAATACATCTCATAAGGAATTAAGTGACTGCTGCAGAGTCCATTATTACTTGCCTTGCTGGATTATATTTAAAAAAATCAATCCCTGCTATCACAAGATAAGAGACTCCAACAGCTAAAACAGCCTCAAATGACAAGACTCTTCAGCACGGTGTGGTGGGAGCTGCCAGAGCTGCAGCCCTTGCTCACTCCTTGTTTGCTGAAACATCTCAGGAGCAGCTCTCACATGGACATTTGAAGAAATAAAATTGTAAATCAGCCCCTACCATTTTCAGCCTGTGACATTCAGAGCAATTACAGCTTGTTTATAGAAACAAAGCTGTTATTTATCACAAAAAACACAGAATGTCAGGGATTGGAAGGGATCTCAAGAGATCATCTAGTCCATAAAATCATAGAACAGTTTAGGTTGGAAGGGACCTTAAACATCATCTAGTTCCAACCCCCCTGCCATAGGCCAGGACACCTCCCACTAGATCAGGTTGCTTAATGGCTTGTCCAGTTTGGCCTTAAACACCTCCAGAGAGGGGACCATCACCCTGCTGGAGCAGGAACACCAAGATCAAGTCATACAGAAAGGTGTCCAGGCTGATTTTGAATGTCTCCAGAGGAGGAGAATCCACAACCTGAATTCGTATCAGAAACCTTATCTTCTGTTTCACAAACTGCTGCTGAGAAGATCTCAGTGGGTTAATTCAGCCTTTAACTCAGAGTCCAAGTCATCACCACTCTTATTTCCACAACCCACACATATCCAGCAGTCCAAATTTTCAGCTAACACTGGCATTTATCAGCATCCAAAATAAATTCCATAAACTTCTCTCGCATTTACACAGCTCATCTACAGCTTGTTCCAGGAAATGGCCCTTAACCATGGAATTAGGGCCTGTTTGCATTTCAAATCCAGGAAGCACTACTGATTTTTCAAACTTCCAACATTAAGGTTCTTACCATGAAGCCTTTAAAAGTCCTATAAAAGGGATCTAAGAGGAGGCTGGCCAGGGAGCAGACCTGAGCCGTGCGATCCCAGCCGTCGGAGCAGTGAACCAGCACGCTGGCCTTCTCCTCTCTCACAGCCTGGGAAGGAGAGCAGACAGAAGGGGTGAGCAACCTCCTAAGTCTACTTCTGCAATTAAACACCATCCCCTCATCAGCATTCACCTGATTGCCCTAAAACCCAATGCGAAAGTTGGCCATTCCTCACCTGACCCATAGAAATGCACCACTTCTGGGCACAAATCCTTCCACCCATAGGAAATCCCAACTAGAACAAGGTGCTGTAGCACACCCTGACAGCAGCACAGGCTGCCAAGAAACAAAGACTCTCAGATAGAATCCTAGAATCACTTGGGTTGGAAGGGACCATCAAGGTCATCTAGTTCCAACCCCCCTGCCATGGGCAGGGACACCTCCCACTACACCAGGTTGCTCAATGCCTCATCCAGCCTGGCCTTAAACACCTCCAGGGGTCGAGGGGGCATCCACAGCCATTATTTTTCAGCAGGTCCAATGTCTTACTACAATGAACTTCTTTCTTCTCTCCAACCTAAATCTCCCCTCTTCCAATTTACATCCATTCCTCCTAGTCCTGCCATCCTGGACCCTATTCACAAGTCGTACCACAGCCTTTCTGTAGCCCCCTTTAGGTACTGAGAAGTTACTCTGAGTTCTCCCCTGAGTCTTCTCTTCTTCAGGCTGAACAACCCCAATTTCTTCTGAAAGGTCAACAGAAGAAGTCAATTCTGTCTCTTCTTCTGAGAAGCAATGCAGTGAATGAGTACAGGATAACAGAACTGGATATTCAGGGACTGGGAAACTCCAAAGAACTCAAAGTGCTCATCCCAACTCCCTCCCATAAGGCTCACCTTCTTCCCTCAGTACTGCTGGCAGAAGGGAAACACAAACCAGCTTCTTGCTTGTTACATGAGAAAATTTGAGGAGAGAAAAGCCAACATTTGGCTTTCCTTGCTCTACTCTTGCACATGTTGCCTGCCTGCCCTTTGCCTTTACTGAAGAGCCACGTGCCTCTGTGACTGTCCTCCTTTTGCCTGACCTGCAAAGCCACAAGCTGTGCAGAAATCAAAATGAACAGTCCCCAACATCACACAAAATAAGCTGGCATAAACAATCCCTCATTTAAAGCAGAGCAGGTCAGTGGCTAACGAGCACAAGGTTAGGAATTGTTTGCACCACTAAATATCTATTAGATGCTTATAAAGGTCATTTATTCACCTTCTGTGATTTTATTGCTTCCAAATGAGTTCTAATAAAGCCCAGATAAGTGATTCTGACAATACAGAGAGCAGGGCAACGTGTCAATCCCTAAGGGATTTCACTTAGCCCCAAGAGATGTTTGGCAGAGAGCCAGCTGTTAATCTACTTCACATTCTCAGAGCTGAGGCCAACCTGAAGAGGGATTTTTTTTCCCTCCAGAGACAACTCCCAGCCTCAGAGCACTCCCCAGCAGACAAGCACAGATGCTTGAATTCACCTGCAGGTCAGGATACAGTTTTACCTTGGCAAGAAAGACACCTGCATCCATCACAGCCTTGATGTGCCGCAGCCAACCTGAGTTCTCCAGCCCAGTGAGGAAATCACTCATTGAGGGCGACTTCATCTCACACACTGAGAACACAAACCAAGAAATTAGTCAACAGACTATTATTAACACTGCTTTTTCCCCACCTCCTCACATCAACAGAGCTTTTGAGATCCTAAAAGCTGATATTTCCACATGCTTTGAGTGCCAGCAGCAGGATCTCATCTAAAGGATACAAACCAGAAACTTCTAGTTATGAGAGAACTTGAGGATCTGAAAGCTTTCTCCTCTCTTTTTGTTTTACACAGCAATTCCTTTCTAGCCAAGTTTTTTTTTCCTCCAAACAAAAAGTGTTACCTTGCCAAGGGATAAGGAACATAAATTATTCAGCTGCTTTGAAGCAAGATGACTTCTACAGCCCATACTGACCTTCCAGCAGTTTCTGCAGGCTGCTCCTCATCACATGGATGTTTTCTATTCCAATGAATTTAAAACGAATGTTGTCATAGTTATCTTCATTCTCATAACCCTTCCCAGCAGCTCGGTTGGCCATGGCATTCAACTGCCAAATTCAAGGGAAAGGGAATAAAAATAAAATAAGGAAGAAAAAAACCAAAAAAACAAAAAGGAGGATTATGACATGCAATACATTGGGATAGAAGAGCTGAACTCTACTGAACTCAGGGCTGTACACCTTGAGATCACTTGTGTTATTTTTCCAAAGACAAAAACAAAGGTTAGATTGTTTTTTTCTTGTTTGTTATCAGCCTCTACACAGTCCCACTTCAGCAAATTAAGACCCAGGAGCTTGATACCACATCCCCACACACAGGAGCTTGATATTGATACCAAATCCCCACATCAGGACTGCTCCAATTTAACCTAAGGCTTCAGAGGAGCTGTGGAAGAATGAAGTGGGAAGAGCACTGCTAATTAAAGCAAGCCTTAAAAAGTAGCCACAAACCCTGTGAAGGTACCTTTGGCCTTGTGTCTACAACATACATGAAGGGGCTCCCAGGGTTAGCTTCTCTGATGGCTTGCAGCATTTGTTCATCCTCCAGGCAGCGGGCACTGAAGCCAGAGAGGGGCTGGCTACAGCGGCAAATGGCAGCCTGCAAAACAAACACCTCCTATAAATCTGCTTTTACATCATTTCCCTTGTGCTGCCTCCACCTGCTGGGTTTAAATGTTCTCTGTTTCACTGAAAAATTGCTACTTAAATGGATGAACAGACTTATCAAAGTTGGAAGTCTGAGAATCTTAAGGTAACAGACACTTCATCTCCGTGGTCTCAAGCCCACTGTGCTCCACCTGATGCTCAGTATCCCAAATGTTCATTTTTTTCACCATTTCTATTTGGTTTCTAATGTCCAAACTATATTTCCCCACACACAACTTAGCTTATCAGTGCTCAGAACCACACTGAGGGAGTTTTAGGGAAATGAGGACAGTTGCCAGCCCAAGTCCTTGCAGTAGCCCAGGTCAAGGCTCGCTTCCTCAGGAAAACAACAGCTCAACTGTGACAGCAATTTCCTGACATCTGCATCAAAAAAAAAACATTGCTGAGGCAGCAAAGTTAAAAACTTACATTCTGGTCTTCAGTGGAGAAAAATTAAAAAAAAATAAAATAAAAAAAAAATCCTGAAACCTTCACTTATCCTGAGCTGGTGGGGATTTGTTTCATTAATACAAAGAAAATCTGAGTTCATGTGTATCCTCTTAAAATGTAATTCACTAAATCTGAGCAGCAGATAGAAATAACTACCTAACCAGACATTGCTGAAAGCTGATTAAAAACTCAAATTCAGACAGGAAGTTTGCAAAGTCAGTGCTTTTTTGCACAGCTCTGTGCTTATCTTCAGCTAATTCTGTGACTTGGAACAAACCAATATTAAAGCTGTGAAGAGAAGAGCAGTTCTCAAACAGGAATTTGAAACACTCTGATTATTACTATTCCTTCCCTAAGGGGAGCTGGACATCCCCCTCTCTGGAGGTGTTTAAGGCCAGGCTGGACAAGGGACTGAGCAAACTCACCCAGTGGGAGGTGTCACTGCCCATGGCAGGGGGGGTTGGAACTAGATGATCTTTAACATCCCTTCCAACCTATGATTCTATGACATGAAGGTGAACCCTTACTCCCCCTAAAGAGAAAGCAGAGAATGAAACACTAACATTATTTTCTTTATACAAGTAGGAAAGCACTGGAATCCTTCCTCTGCTTCTGAACTTTGAGCTTCCAATCACCACGGCCTTGTTAGCAGCTCTGGGCACCACTATTTCTGGAGGATATGTGTTGCAGACCTAAATGAGAAGAAAGAAAACAAAAAGAAATTCAGAAATTACTACTCAGCAATTTCAAATTAATGAAAAATTCATCCGAAGCTTATGATCCAGCACTTATAGATGTTTGCCACAGAGTGCTGCTGAACGCAGACCACATCTAAAGCTTCACACTGCTAAGATGCATTTAGAAAAACAACAATTAGTGGAGGAAGGGAGCACAGACCAGGGGAAAGGGATTCAGAGATGTACTGGTATCTTCCTCACAGTTGTTTGCTTTGTCTTTTAGACAGAAATGTTGGGTTGGACACATCAGAAGGAAAAAAATAAAAATTATGAGGGAAATAACAGGAAGCTAGAGTTCAAGTGTAAGCTTGCTGAAAAATGCTTTCACTTAATGCTGTTTGCACTCAACCACGGAGGGAAGGAATAAAGGCAGCAGCTAGTAAGGACTAAAATGGCCAAGACACCTTATTTAGCAGGAGATCCAACAACCAAGCAAGAAAAATATCAAAACAATGTCTGTTTTCCACTATTGTTCCTTCCTTCTTTACCCAGCCCCTTTGCACTCCCCACCAAATTCTCTTCTACACATCTGTCACCAGCCTGGTGGGACCCAGTTTGGAAACACTGAAAGTATCAGAGGGTACTTCAGGTTCTTCCCAACAGATGGTTTGGCATTTCTCTAGAAAAAAACAAGTATCTGGTACTTTGCCAAGGGGATCAAAGCAAACCAAGGTGACTGCGCAGCTCTGCTCTGTTCCTCCTTAGCTTCATTACCTGCAGCTTCTCATCACAATGATGCTGCTTTGATTAAAACCAACCTCATTCCTCCCCAGAGGCATCACTTCTGCAGCAGGAGGAGGACTCTGACGAGTGTCATTAATAGCAAGGAAGAGACACTGCATTAAATGGCTACTTTGGGCAAGAATTACCTCATAGTCTTTATTAACATCTGTGATTTCCCAGTAGTCATTTGGAATTCCCATACGCTGGTAATCCACTTTTAAATCAACCACCTTCCAGCCCATCTCTCGGTTCTCTTTAGACATTTTAGGATTGTAAGAGAAAGCATAAAGTTCTTCAGGTTTCACTGCAAAGAAAGAAAAAGATTAACTAGATGGAGAGAGATGCCAAGACATGGAGGAGAGGCCAATGTTTCCTCCCGAAGGCCTTCTTTGGGATGTGCAAACCAGCAAGCTGAGTGTACAGCTGATACAGGCTGAAAATAATTAGTCAAGAAAGAAAAGGAGACTTAGAAATCATTTACCAAAGAAGCCAATGTACTGTGTAGTTGGCTGTATTTTAACCATAGCTGTTTTCCTAACACTCCCTGAAAGATCAGAAGCGTGAAGTTTTCTTTTATCACTTTTCACACTTCACTTCTCAGAGCAAACTTGGGGAGTGAGAATTGAGAATTAGTCAGAGGAAAAAAAACAAAAAAGAAATTGAATGCTACATTGAAGAGCACAGGCATTCAAAATTTCTCAGTCTCACACTTAGTTTTCATTTGAGGTGCCAACAATGGAAATTCTCAGGAATTTCCAATGCTCAGTTCCCACATGCAGTGAGATAGGCTCTTAAAATTATACTTTGAATTACCAGGCAAATTATTTCCTGGTGGATTCACTGCAGCAGGCAGATCAGACAAGATTTACACAGTAGGAATTATTCCATAAGAAGTGAAAACTTATATGAAAAGTTCTATTTTCTGTCAAGAGTGCACCAAAGAGCTCTTCACACCTGCAAGTTCATTGTTCAACAGCAAGTTCTGAGCCACATGAAAACTTGACAGATGGCTTGAAAATGACTGTCAGCCCAACAAAAGCTTCAGGCTGTGTCTGACAAATGGTAATTCCTTCCTCCTTCCATCTCTTCCATCCCAATTTTCCTTCCCTTCTCTTCATAAAATGCAAATGCCACCAGTAACTCATTCAGCCCATTCCCACCGTAGCGAGTGCTGCTGAGCCCCAGTGAAACCTGTCAGAGGCTGATAAAGCAGGAGGTGACCCCCAGCTGTCAGTCAAATACCTCCAAATCACAAATAATTTCTTGTTCTGCCCAAGAAAAAAAAATTAGATGAAGGAAGCCCACATGCAGAAGTTTTAAAACAACAAGAGAGAACTGTTTAAAATCCATAAATAGAAGAAAGCGCTCCAGCCTATTACACAAACAACTCCCCGCACTTCAAGACCCTAATTTTCCACAAGTCTCCAAAATTTTCCACAAGTCTTCAATTTTCCAAACTGGAAGAAGAGTGACAGCTTTTAAACATGACAGAGACTTGTCAGATGCACCACTAGAGGTCTGTAACTAAGGGAGATGCTGGGCATAGACACAAGCCTTAATATCAATTAAAGAAAAACCCCAAACTCAAGAACATTTCTACTACAGAATTTCTAGAAATGCAGTCAATTCCCTTCCCTCAGCCTAGAGGCATAATTAATAAATGCAATTATAAATGGCATCCTCATTATAACAATGAGCCCCGAATCCTGGCTCACAGAAGGAGCAACCCAAAAGCAGAAGCAGCCAGAGACAGAAGCCAGGTAAGGGAACACAGTGGAATGCTGTCCTGCAAGAAGAACAAGGGGCCTGTAGAGTCATCCATGATGGGACCAAGAGAAACTACAGGGTTTGGAGGATGTTTTGCTCACACTCTTCTCAGACAGACTCCACATCACAGCCATCAGGCTGAAAAACAAGGTTTCACAACTAAAAGTAGGCCAACACTGAAGAGCAAGCTGAAAATGCTGCTGGGGAGAGAAGGGACCTTAAATATCATCAAGTTCCAGCCCCTCTGCCACAAGCAGGGACACCTCCCACTAGATCAGACTGCTCAGTGCCTTGTCCAGCCTGGCCTTGAACACCTCCAGGGATTAAGAGAGTATCCACAACCTCTCTGGTCAACCTGTTCCACAACCCTCACAAAGAAAAAAGAAGAAAGAAGAGAGAAAAGGAAGATGCCAACGTTTAAAGCCTCGTCTGTGGGATTCCAAATTCTGTGATCATCAGGATCAACCAGAAAGGGCAGAAACTACAGCCAGCCAAGAGCCAAGCCACAGAAATCACTGCCAACAGCCAAGTATGGGATAGGACACTTGGAGAAACATAAAAATCACCTTGGTTGGAAGGTATTTTTCAGACTGACCCCAACCACCCAGCCTGACAACCACCCAGCCTGACAACAACCAGCCCTAAACCGTCTCTCTGAGCTGCCCAGCTATTGAGGATGGTGCCTCAATCCCTGCCCTGGGCAGCCAACAACTTAGGGCATGTGTAAGATTTGCAAAACAGACTCCAGCCCTAAATACCTGGTTGGGAAAGTTTAAGCAATGAGGTATAGACTTCGTGGCAGTCCCGTTCCTGCCCGATAACAAAGTGGGCCACATGGAAGTTCTTGCAGTGGATGAGGAGTGGGTACCCAGCCGTGGCCAAGGGCAACTTTTCTACAGTGGAAATGTGGTGATGCACAATCTGAAAAAGAGGAAAAAAAACCCCATTTTTTGAGAAGCCACTGATAAGTGGTACCAGCAGCTATTAAAGCTATTTATACTTTGCTGCTTCTTAAAAATCAATAGAAAATTATTTTATTTGTGATATTTATCAAATAAACATCCAGGATGTGCCCAAAGGTTTGGTAACTGAGAGCAAGACTGAAGAAATGCAGATATAGAAATTATTTTTAGACACTTTTAACTGGTTTATTTTAGCCTCTTTGATTTTGCTTCCCCTCCACAGACAGTATATTTTATCATTCCTTTTTTTTTTTTCACTTTAGGATGAATAGAAAAAGGCTCATTTCAGTGCTAACTCTGCACTTCTAAAAGCTGTAAAATTCCGTTTGGCATGTTGTTATATAGAGTATGAGACAAGAAACAAGTTGTTTATGTTCCTGGAATTAGCATTAATTCAGGGAGTGCTCTCCATCAAGTCTAACTGTGTTCACTTCATAGAATGGTTTGGGTTGGAAGGGACCTTCAAGATCATCTAGTTCCAACCCCCCCCACCACACCAGGTTGCTCAGTGCCTCATCCAGCCTGGCCTTAAACACCTCCAGGGGCTAAGGGGCATCCACAACCTCTCTGGGCAACCTCTTCCAGTGTCTCACCACCCTCACAGGAAAGAATTTCTTTCTAATCTCCATCCTGAATCTCACCTCTTCCAACCTAGAACCATTCCTCCCAGTCCTGCCCTCCTGGACCCTATACAAAAGTCCTAGCCCAGCCTGTTTCTATCAAGCATCCAGTATCAAAGTGGTACAAAACCCCCACAACTTTGGAACAAACCTGTTCATTTTGTACATGAGCTATAAAGTAATCCTGGAATGGCTTGGGTTGGAAGGGACCTTCAAGACCCAGTTCCAACCCCCCTGCCATGGGCAGGGACACCTCTCACCAGAACAGGTTGCTCAATATCTCATCCAGCCTGGCTATAAACACCTCCAAACTCACGTATAAAGTGTCTCAAGGCATCACAGCTCACCCATGTTTCTTTCCTGACTTCAGCAGAAGCTTCTACATAGATGAGGTGAGTGGCTGTCAGGTACAGGGTCCCATTTGCTGCCTTCCTATTTGTATAGCGATCCAGTAACTTCACGTTTTCAACCTGCAGCACAAAAAGGAGTAGGGAAAAAAATGAATTTAACTGCCATCAAGGAAATATCCAAGCACGGCTTCTACTACAAAATTCAGGAAAAAAATCAGGTAAGGAGCATCCCCAAACTAATGTTCCAACAAATCGAAATAAGATACAGCAACCTTCATGGGATCAAAATTAAACAACTACATAAATAAGACATAAAATAAGTACATTAAATTAAAATAATACATTAAATAAAGGGCTGGACAGACAGCTGCCTGAAGCAAACATTAGGATTTTTCAGGTGTATTAAACACAGCATTCCCAGAGCTCTCGTCTCACTTTATTCAACTAAAAAAAACCCGTTTTGATTCACTTTTTTGGCCTGAGGGGGTCTCCGCACATCAATACAAATGAGTTGAAAGGAATCGTACCCACTTCTGACCGGTATTTTTACTAAAAATTCCACTTTCCCAACAAGGCGATGCAGTAAGAAATATCCCAACACCACATAAAGCAGGTTTAAACCTCCCAGACTTGGCTGTGACCCGTCTGAGAAGATGCAAGGGATGGTGATGGAGAAATAAGCCATGAAGGAAAGAAAAGACAGCCCTCTTACTGTAATTAAACACCACATTAAAAATAGAAAAATAAAAACAAAAAAATCCCTTGTCAAGGCAGGGCCCTGCCCTGGGCTGGCAGCCACCAAAGGGGCTTCACCTCAGGTGACCGGAGGGGAGGCCCCGGCACCAGGCGGGAGCGGTGACCGGGTGAGCGCCACGAGATAGCGGCTGCCTGTCTCCCGGGGAGAGAAGACGAGATACAACACGGCTTCTTACCTTAGGGGTGGTGATGTGCTCCATGGCGGTACCTCCCGCCTCACCTCAGCACGCCCGGCCTCCGCGCCGCCATTTGCAGGGGGCAGCGCCCGGCCCCCGCCGCCAGTCTCGCGAGAGGACGGCGCCGCCGCCGCCATCTTGGGTGAGGGCAGGGTGATGGCGGCCATTGCTGTGGGCTGGGTTGTGTCCCTTTTAGCGCCCTGTCCCTCCTGTCGCCCTGTCTTTTATGTTGCCCTGTCCCTTCTTTGCCCCTCAACTTTCTGTCGCCGTGTCCCTTCTGTCGCCCTGTCCCGGTGTCACAGAGCCCTGGAGCCAGTCATGGAGGGCCATGGATGGGCCCAGAAATCCTGCACAGGCTTGAGCTGGACCTCAGAGAGGCCTCGCTATCCTGAAGCTGCTCAAAGAAGGTGATCTCCATCTGGGTGGGTGGAGAGTGGCTTCAGTGCAGCCCTGAA